>RJWT010005508.1:0-30821 GCA_004365215.1 Cuniculus paca | reverse complement strand
ACCTGAGGATATGACCTTGCTTGTCTAGTGCAGATGCACAGTGGAATAGTTATGTAACCATGACTTAGCATAGGTAAACACCTATGTGCTGGTTATGGCATTATGTCAAAATGTAAATATGAGATAACAACCCGTATAAGAATTATACAATAAAGATGCAAGTGGTTCCTGCACTCTGGCTCCTGTTCTCTTGTGCTTTGCTCCACTCCATGCTGCTTGCCGTTGTTTCCGATGTCTTCTACACGTACATTCTTTAGCCTTAGGGCTGAATCCTCGAAAATCTCCCTTGGGCCTTATGAGTGGGCCAATAGTCCAAAACCCAAAGAATGAATAAAAAGATGTGCTTTTTATACAATGGAGTGCCACTCAGTCATAAAGAAGGATAACTCTGAGACATTTCTAGGTAAATGAATGCACATTGAGAGCATATTCTTAAGTGAAACAAATTGGAGTCACATGTGTAAATACCACATTTTCTCCCTGATGTGAGAAACTAAAAGAGTAAATAAGGACAAAATGTACAATTGATATTGTAAAATGGTAACATGTTCAAACGGAAAGAGGAATTAGGGAGGAGGGAACAGAAAATGAAGGAAGGGAAAAGAAAAAAAATGGTAAAAGAAGGAAAATTTGGAAATGAAGCTTCATAAGTAAGAAAGGAAAGAAGGGTTGAAGGAAGGGAATGGAGTTGGGAAAAAAAGATGAACCAAGATACATCACATACAAATTCCCTATAATGAATATGATCATTATGAATATCTAAATTGTGCCAATAAACAATAAATAAAAATAATTGTACATTAAAGAAAAAATAGTAGATCACTGAAAATCCAAAGTGGGAAAAGAGAAGATTAGAATTAAAGAGGAAGAAGAAAATAATGAAAAAATAGGGGGGGAAAGGATAATAAATTAGGAGATAATCTACTTGGTATCTCATCATATTGCTGTTCATTAAAGATAGAAACATGTAAATAAACACAGCAAGGGATTTGAAAAATAGTAATAAGGAGTTATTATTTAGAAAAATGTCAGTTTAGTGGAAAATTCAGTTTAACTCACTTATTCATTTATTCCTTTTCCAACACATTTTTTTCTGATCTAGATTTTAGTTTGTGATATGAATCGTATTCCTTTTTCCAAAAAAACATATTTTAATGTTTCTTGAGGACTAAGCCTATTAACAATAAATTTTCTGTTTTTTTAAGTCTTCTGAGCAATGCTTTATTCTTTTTCACTTTTGAAAGATAATTGTTTCAATATAGAATAATAAATTGATAAGATTTGTCCAATGTTTTAAATGAGTGGACCCTGAAAATTTTCAGGGATTACATTCCTAGAGCACCTAGCAATTGTGAAAAACTATTAATTCATACATGGTCAGAAAATGCCTGTAAATACCTATTTTTATAGTTCAAACCCTCAGTATGCTATGTGTCATGCAGTTATGTAGTTTAATAAAATACTGTACACTGTAATAATTTAACTTAATAAAAATACTATACAATAGTTCAACCTTCTTCTGGAGTGTTTAAAACAACATCTGGAGCTTAAGTTCATTGGCAGAGAAATTTGGTGGCATCTTAGGGATCTTAGTGCTTTAAGAACAAAACCAAGAACACTGGGCATAGTAACATGGTAGATCAATCTGTTAGGATGTGGAAATGCTGATGCATCTGCCAGTGATGGGTTACAGGGCAGCAGTCAATTGGCAGCAAGGAGAACTAAATAATGTTCTTGGATTGGCTAGTTGCAAACCTCCCACCAATGAAACAATTGCGGAGGATATTTGCCGTTTTTCTCAAAACTGTGGGTGTTGCTAAACAATTACTATTTAGGTTCTAAGGAAAACTCCAGGAATGACCAAGGCTGAAAACTCTGAACCTTGACTTTGCAGGGGTATACTGTATTTTGGTCTACTTTTCCCTTGTTTGCATAACTTCTGGAAAGAATTCACTGCAATTGTTATCCTTTGCCATCACAAGAAATATAAATGTGTTACACATAATAACAGTATTTTATGCTTTGTTTGCAGGGAATGGTGAAGGCCATTTGTCCTCTTTGACATTCTCAAATTTCTGTAGGTGTTAATAGGGGTCTGATGGAAATTTTGGAAGCTTTTTAGACATATTACTTCAAATATTTTTTTTCTCTCTCTCTCTCTTTGTTCTCTTTTTGGTTTTCCAGACTTTCACATTGTTACAGTTTGTGTATAGGTGGCCCCCCACAAGCCTCATGTAGTCGTGGAAGTGGCTGAATCTGGCACTTGTGATTGATTCACTGCCTAGTGCTGGGCTTAGTGTTGGGATTAGTGCTGGGATTATCAGTGCTGCACCCATCCAGGGGTGGACGCTGCATACTATTTAAGGTAGGGAAGAAGGCATATTTTTGGGTCTCTTTTGCTGCTCTTCTGCCCTGTTTTGCTCTTGCCGCTTGTGAGCTGCTATGAACAGCTGCCCCCTCAGTCACATCACCCTGCTTTGGAGCCAGCTGGATATGAACTGAAACCTCCAAACTGTAAAAAATAAACCTTTCCTTCCCTAATTTTGGGTGTTGGGTATTTTGTCTTAGCAATGGAAGAAAAGTAACCAAGACACATGTTCTAAACTTTTTGAAATCTTGTAATACACGGATAGTCACCTTTGTTATTTCTTTGCATCCTTTTTTCTCTTTCCATTTCAACTTAAGAATTTTCTGACCTAATATTCAGCATAAGGAGTCTATCCATGGTTACATGTTGTCCACTAATGTGCACAACAAAAGCATCCTACATTTCTCTTAAATGCTTTGAGCATTTCCTTTTTATTCATTCTTACTGACATATTAACCAATTCTAAAATCTGTATAGTCTCAGATCTCTGGTTTTGATGCTTGTGTTGCTTCTTCAGGCTGTGTGTCTCCTTGTCTTTAGCATACATTACAATGCTCTGCTGAAAACTGGACATGACATAACAAGTGACAGAAACAAATACATGCACCTTGAAGGTCAGGCTTTACGGTAATCTGTCTAGAAGTTGTTTTCTAATATTTTCCACAGCTATATGTTATGGCATTTTCAAATTCTTCTAGGATTCTCTTTGATGGTTCCCTTGCAGAAACCATATTCAGTTAGGTGTCTCTTGATAGAAAACTGGCATCATGTTATTGTTTCTCCTGTAACTAATTTATTATTCTAGAGTCCTGCCCTGTTGTAAAGTTATTGGGCAGATAAAGCATTCTTTAAAATTATTATTAAATTTCAGTCTTCAGAAAGCCAATACCCTATGGTTGCCATCTTCACAAATGTTTCTCTAGCAGTATAGATTTTCACTACTTTTAAGTGAATCAAAGAAGTTAGAGGATGGAGTATGAGAAATACCCTTCCTTAGGATGACATACACCTCCTCATTCAGTAAAGTTTCATCCCCTGGACTAAGTCATTAAGTTGGAGAATAAAAGGATGCAGTGTTATTTGTCTTTTCATCTAGAGAACTGGGTGGGATTCAAGAAGAAAAACTATTAAAGTGTGCCCTGTAAACACTATGCACAAAATTGTTTCTCACTCTCATGCTTTTGAATCCACACTCGATCTCTAGCAATTCATCCAAGTTACCACTGAAGTGTTATGACCAGTCTGTGGCCTCAGGAGCTGCTGCTCCAGGTAAAGAGATAACAGCTCTCTCAGTGAACTCGTCTTTCCAGATTTGAGGCTGGAAGGTGGTTTGCCTTTTGACCTTAATTTTCTAATGGGTGCAAAACAAGTTACTTGTTTTTATTTGTTCTTGACTTCCAGGATGTTTACATATTGGTTTCAAAAATGGAAGCCCCCAAGATCTGCTCTGAACCTGTTTAATAAATAATCTTTTGTGCTCTCAATTTCACATTCATTCACATATATTGAGTGCAGCTATGTGCCCAGGTATAGAATTGTGCTTAGCTCATTGTAAAAACATCATAAAAACATAAAACAACTCCAGAAGAAACTAATTGATTAATAAATACATGAACAAATGAAGTTAGAAAAAGTGCTTGATGGCTTACTATACTATGATACTTTGTAGAAAAACCACTTAAAATATGTCTAAAAGAGATTGAAAGGAGTTTACTTACATTTTAGTTGGTCAGATATACTAAGGAAACTAAAGATTTTTGGGGAAGTATAATTTTTAGTTCTGAATTCCTTGGGGAGATTTTTATGCTGTATAGGAAGAATTATAAATGTAAACTAACCATGATAAATTTATGGGATATCTAGTTGATTAAATTTAGTTATGTTCTGTATTAACTAAAAAATATATTTGCAAATGAAGAATAAAAGATAAATTTGAATAGTTTCAACTGCCAATTATATCTAAAATTATAAAATGACCTCATTGTTAAGATCTATACACATATTACACATTTCAGTATGATTAATGAAAAACAGAAAATAATCCAACTGTATTGTCCTGCAGCAAGAATTTAAGGACAATGAATATCAACAAAAAAATCTTTTGCCTGAATATTGCATATTAATAAATAGATAGATAGATATAGTGACAGAGTTATACATCCACATATATTTATGTATGTTTGTGTAATGGTATACTTTTAAGGATAACAATGTATAAATTATATTTTTTACATTGATTTATACATTTTATTGAACATGAATTCATTTAAAACTCTACAAGTACTTGATTTATTACTCTGATTAATCCAATGTTATTATATGTTATTTAATGATGGCAGACTTGAACTTGACTGATTTGTTAAATGTCAAAAAAATCTGCTCATGATTTTTCAAAATAGGGAAACATTTTTTTGGAGAGAGCACATTTTGACTGTTAATGTAAACACAAATAAAAGGCTTGCTATTCACACTGCAACTTACTGTTGTAGGGTAAGAAAAGAGGAAAGAGGAGGAGGAAGAGGTGTGATTTGATAGGATGTATACCTTTACTATTATTATATCTTTATTATTATTACATCACAATTCACAATAGCCAGGACCTATTGTCCTAATCACTATAAAAACACCTTTTTTCTGAGCTGAGGTTATAACCCCTTGGTAGAGAACTTGCCTACCATACAAAAATTACAGAGTTCAATCCCTAACTATGGAAGGAAATCAAAAACAGCAATAACAAAGACATCAGCGGACTTTTTTCCTAGACTTGCATAACATTTAGTTAGAAAGAGCTCCACTTAATATACTCAAACATTCATTAGACCTCCTAGATAGATCTGCGAGCCTCAATATTCAAGTATGTTACTTTAGATTTCTTTGATTCTTCAGTGTATATCAATGTATCCTCCATAGGCCCATCTCTAAAAATTGTTTAATAAACACCAGCTATCGATAATTAAGTCATCAAAGCGGATAACTGTTGATGAAGCCATCAAAGAAGAAAATTTCTCTCATGGGATGAAGCTGTTTATATTAAGGACTTCCATGGGATTCTGTTTAATGAGTCATAAATTCTCAAACACACAAGCAATTCCATTTGGGTTGGCTTGGCTTTTGAGTGATTGTATTATTTTGTGACAGTTGGTATAAACTCCAAGTAGCTGAACATTAGTCAAGTAGATGATCATCACAGAAAAACTTTCTCCTCTGCTTTTTCCTAGGTAGATGAAAACTGTAATTCCTATGTAACTCAGTCTATACAATGGTAAAGAAGCAAAGAGCCAATTAACTGTAACTTTTTATCTGAAAAAAAGTCATTCTAAATGGTAAGTTTTCCATTGTCATCTTCCCTTTCTGTTTTACTTCTTTGCTAGTTCTTTTGTACTTCTCTTCTTCTCTACTTTTTTTACTTCTAATTTCTTGGTCGATTTACTTAGACTTTTCCCTTATTATCCTCTTTCTACTTTCAGAACATAGTAAGCAGGAACACCACAACTGTTAATTCTGTTTAACTGAGGCTTACTTTGTGGTCAGAAAGATTCACCATGGCAATAGATGGTAAAAGTGAAAAGTGGCAAAAAAAATTGAAGAAACAGAGACCAGAAGAAAACATTGACTTGTGAAATAAAAAATTAGTAAAGACTGAGAGTGTTAGATGAACATTTGTATGACATTTATTTTCTTGCATTCATAATCAGCTACTTAAAAGCAGTGATATAGAAAATGTAATTAGTTAGACTAAGGGCAAACGTGACATTTTAACTCTTACATACTGAAAAAGTAGAAATCTATTTTATATTCAGATTCAGATTCTTTATTTCATCACCACAAATGTAACAAAGCACAATGTAAAGTTCATGTACCAGATAATGTTTTTGTTTTTCCACATTTGAAATACTGAAAATACTTTTCCCAAAGCATGAATAGTAACTGATTTTTGCTGGAGTTCATCTTAGAAAAAATCATTTTTAAAAATTACCCAATTATGTATGACCTTTGGCAATTATAGTATTCTAATATTGTTACCTTAACATTTTACCATTCAGATAATATTTTTCTCAGAATTTTACTGGAGAAGGAGATTAAGAAGTAGCAATGGAAAACCATACAAAAGTGACAGTGTTTATCTTAGTAGGATTGACAGAGGACCCAAAGTGGAAGATTGTCCTGTTTATCTTCTTGCTTTTCACCTACTTGCTAAGTATTTCAGGCAACCTGACTATTATTACCCTCACTCTACTGGATTCTCATCTCAAAACTCCCATGTACTTTTTTCTTCGAAATTTTTCCTTCTTAGAAATTTTTTATACAACAGTCTGTATCCCCAAACTGCTTGTTAGCATGGCAACTGGTGACAAAACAATTTCTTATAACTGCTGTGCAGCTCAATTATTTTTTGCCTTCCTTCTGGGTGTATCTGAATTTTATCTGCTGGCTGTCATGTCCTATGACCGTTATGTTGCCATTTGTAAACCTCTGCATTACACAACGATTATGAGTTCAAAAACTTGTATGAAGCTGGTCCTTAGCTCTTGGCTTGCTGGTTTCCTTATCATTTTTCCAGGACTTCTCTTAGGCCTCAGCCTAGATTTCTGTGACTCCAATATTATTGATCATTTCTACTGTGATACTGCTCCTATACTGCAAATCTCTTGCACAGATACACAATTGCTGGAAATGATGAGTTTCATCTTAGCTTTGGTGACCCTCTTGGTCACTTTGGCACTGGTGATTCTGTCATACACACAAATTACCCTAACAATTTTAAAAATACCTTCTGCCAACCAGAGAAAAAAGGCTTTTTCCACGTGTTCTTCTCATGTAATTGTCCTCTCCCTCTCCTATGGCAGCTGCATCTTTATGTACATTAAACCCTCAGCCAAACAGAGGATAACCTTAATGAAGGGAGTTTCAGTGCTCAATACCTCAGTTGCTCCACTTTTGAACCCTTTCATTTATACTTTAAGGAACCAGCAGGTGAAACAAGCATTTAAGAACATGCTACAAAGAGTTTTGTCTATACATAAGAAATAGAATCATAATGAGCTTTATAAGGAAAATTGCAGATATGACTGTATTCTACTTTCCTATTATACAGATACATAATGGTATTCATGCTTTCCCTTTTTCTGCAGTGTCAGAATGTTTACATAAGCTCTCTTTCCCAAATAATGATTTCCCTTTCAAAATAAAAAACTTTTTTCCTGTTCCATTAAAAGCATCTTTTTTCTTCTTTCATGGAAATGTAGCTAGTCTTTTAATATTATTTTTATCAATCTTATGTATCAGTTATTTGAACCTGTCAGTTATTCATATACATATGTATCAGGTTTAGTTCTTTTTATTGCATTTGCTTTTCCATGAAATCTTAATTAGTTTAAAACAAATCTGTAATGTAATGTCTGAGATTTTGATTTTTCTCTAACTTAACTATGTCGTGCTTCACAATTTTAGTTGTTTATCATTTCAAACATATTTAAAAATGGAAGTTGTGATTAAAATATCAATGTTATTCCTTATCATGAGACTTTAGTAGTAACTTGTGTAATGCTAGTGTAATAAAAATTGGTATATTTGTGTTATATTTTATAGGTAAGTAAACATTAAATCATATATGTGTATAACTTTGTATAGCAACATTGATTAATAATAAAATGCAACCCAAAGAAATATTTTCATTCTTGACCTACTGCACTTTATTCATCTTAGAACTGATTGTTTTCCTTTGATTATCTATAACATAACAGTTATTTTATTTTGAGGTATTTTAATGCTAATTTGAAGGTCCAAAATAACTGTTAGATAAAAATCAAATATTAAATATTAATTTAATTATGCTATTAGATGTAGTTAGTATATCTGTGAAAAAGTATTAACAAAATGACCACATAAACCCTTATCTTTAGAATCATGATCCAGTTTACAGAAAAAATATTTATAGCATAATTCAGATAATGTTATATTTACATGCACCAAGTACTAGCAATAAGAGAGTAATCATGAAAGCTCACTTGAGCATTTGACCAGATTCTGTTGAGAAATGAAAGAAGGAAGGAAGGCAGGAAGCAAAGAAGGGAGGAATGGAGGAAGGGAGAAAGTGAGGAAAGTGGGAAGGAAGAGACAGAAAGAAAAGAAAAGAAAAAAACTCAATTTCATAAGTTTCTGTGTTAATAAGGATCTTTCTGTCATAATTGGAGCTATAAAAATAAATTTGGATCTTCAAGATAATCATTAAGTAAAGAATTTTTTCTGGCTCTGAACCCAGAAACGTAGTGCCAATAATAAAATAAGGGAATAGGAATATCAAAGATTTAATTTAATTTCTTATAATCAAACACAGAAAAAGCTAGCATGCCTGAATTTCAGGTTGGACTGTTTATTTACACTAACAACTCAGATGAATCTAACTAATTTTATCTAATAAATGTTCTCTTGTACCTCTCCTTATAATTGTCAGTCATTGATGTCTCTCCAGACTTTTCTTGTGCTTAGACAAAAGAAAACCTTTAAACGGTGAAATTGAAATATTAGAAAACTTTTATCCCTATTTTACCTGTCTACTAAGTTTTTCCTTAATGGTTATGGGAACACTTTAAAGACAAATGTTTCTAAAACTTCGGGCCAAAAAGGCACTTTTGTTCTCTGCAATCATTCCACTTTTACCCATTCTATGTCTCCTTGGAATTACAACACAGAAATGGCATTGCATTAGAACATTATTAAATATGAAGTATATGTCTGCTCAAATTTCTGCTGTTTTCTTTGGTTCACTTACATTTCCTATATATATAAGAACACTAATCTTCTTAGTTTCCACAATGATATATTTATTGCTGGAAGAACTTTCTCTGTGTTAATTATTCATATACATGAATTTGACCTGTATTTCACTTGATATTGCTTCCAAATCACAGAGTCAAGTAAGGATTTTCTCAAAACTAAATTTATTTAAATTTCTCTTCACATGTAAACAGTGTCTATATAGGGTTTCTCACTGGATAATCAACTAAGAAGGATATTGAAATATATTAACTGCTCTGCTCTTGCTTAGGAAAAGTATAGTTTATCAAAGAATATAAGATGATTGCTAAAATGGTGTTTCTAAGGTTAATGAGAAAAATAATTAAATTTCTTGTTTGCCTATGTCGTATTTACAATTAATTCTTCAAATCTATAAGTTATTGAGTGATGATAAGTAGCAAGATGAAATGCACGTACTACCAGTCTCTGAAAAAGGTACCATCTTTAAGTAATAATAATGATAACAAAAATGCACTTAAAACTCAGACGATGGCCAACAATGGCTAATGCATTTTGTTCTTAATTCAAGAGGTTTGGAGCTCTAGAAAACAGGCAGTGTCTTTCTCATATTTTTCTTACTGTTCCTCACTCCAAATACAGAAAATAATACTTTCATAAATAAGGCCTTTAGGGGCCAAGGATTTAGCTGAGCGGTTTAAGTGCCTACCTGGCAAGCACAAGGTGGTGAGTTTGATCCCTGGTAGCAAAAAAAAAAAAAAAAGTTATTTACAGTGACTAATGCCAGTGGTACATCACATGAATGTAGCATTAAAGTTTAAAAAAAAATAAGGCCTTCAAGAGGAGGAAAGTACCAGACAAATATCTCTAGGCCATAAGAATTACTTTGTGAGATATAACTTTCTCAATATACATAAAATATTTGAGTCCTTTGGGAATCTAGAATGAATTATGGCTACTTTACTTTGCTGTCCTCAGACTTCCCTGAGATAGCTACTAATTTTCTAAATGTCTCATTTCTGGCGGTTTCCTCTGGTCCAGATGACTTATTGAATCCCATTCACTTCTCAGACCATGGCCACTGTACATGTTCACTTATTGTTCAAATTTAGCAAAAAGCATCATGAAATCTGAGTACCTGAGTAGCCAATATTTTCCTCTCCGTCTCATTAAATGTGTGAAAGTCCAGTACATAAATATGTAGACCTCCTTGATATCATGGTACCCAACATACTTTATGAAAGGATTATGTTATGCAGGTTCACTCAGATTTTTTCAAATACCCCAAAGAGATCTAGGAAGAAAAGTATCTCTATTTTTGATGTAATTTTTTAATAGTAATATGTTTACCAAAAGAACACAAGAGTAACAATAATAAACTGCAAAGTAACTTTTAGTTTTCTCTATCTAAATCCCTACCTGGTTTCTATCCTGAGTTTATTTCTCAATTTGGTTTTGAAATCACAGGGTATTATTAACAAAGCAAACAATATAGGAACATGATTAAATGTGGGGCATTTAAGGGGAAAACTCAAGAAAGAGTCGTCTCATGTACCTCAGATCTCCTTTGAGCTAAGTAACTAGAATAGAGATAATTATTTATTCTTCTTACATTTTCATGATATTACTAATATATAATGAGATGGTGGTTATCTTTCTTAAAATCATATAACTACTGAATGTATAATAGAACATCAGTGTCTATCGCAGATATACATATTCCTTGTTTAATAATCTACCTATTTAACGACTGTTTGAACTTATGACCTGCCATGCAGACTTGAGACCAGTATTCAGTCTTATGACACAGAAATGGGAACAGCAGTATGGACTTATGGTGGCTTCTTCTAAATGTATAGCACTATATTTTTTGCTGATAATACAATATTATAGATTTACACTCTATTATCCATTAGAGTAAGAGTTATACAGATAAAACCAAAGTTATCAAGTTGAAGTTTCCTTGACCATTTATTTGTTCTGAATATTGTAATGTGCATACTATATACAATTCCTCATTTAGAAACCAATTTATTTAATCACCTAGTCACAGGAACAAAACCCACCTGTTAAACAGAGAATATCTATATTTGAATTTGTAGTTTCTCCTATATTCATTTAAATGTCTTTCCTGACTATTGTGAAAATTAAAGTATTTACAAGTACTTTAATGTTGAATTGGTTACTTTTTCTGTAAGGAAGATATAAACATCTGATAAAAAGACAAAAATATTCTGATATTTTAAAAGAGATGTACACCATTCTCATAAAATCATTTTCAACATAAATTCACAAAGTGTCTTACAAAAATTGAAAAGTTCCTGAAATTTTTAAATGAATATGTCATTTTAACTTTTCAAGTGATTTCATGTCTATAGGGTAACTTTTAGGTGACTAGAGGAGAGTCAGGTTAATAAATATACATCCTTGGTTTAAATTACATGAATGATATTTTAGGCATCAGAATAATAGCAGACTTCTCAACACAAACCCTCAAATCAAGGAAATCTTGGAGTGAGGTTATTCAAGCCCTAAAGTAAAACAGCTTTCAAGTGAAATTGATGTACTCTGTAAAACTATCTTTCAAAATTGATGGGGAAATAAGATACTTCCATGACAAACAGCAACTGAAGAAATTTATGACCACCAAACAAGATCAACAGAATACTCTGGAGGACATATTAGAAAGAGATAACAAAGATTGTAAACACATGAAAACCAATAGAAAAAAGCGGCCAGGCAGGGCAAGCAGTTAAACAGAGGAAACAACAGCAACAGGAAAACAACAGCAAAAAGAAAAACCAATACATATCAGTTATAAACATCAACATACATGATCTGAACTCACCAATCAAAGAAACAAACTGGAAGAATAGATCAAGAAGCAAATGAGACACTATAGTAGCCATTGCTCATTTCTTGTTATCCAACTTGAATACCTGTAATGATATTCTCTTTTATCTGGTTTTATACTACTTTTGTTTTGTTTGAGTTTATTGTCTGTAAATGTAAGAACAACCATTTTGAAGAAAGCAAGAGACACTAGGGTAACCATTGTTAATCTCCTGTTGTTATGTTTTGAAAACCTGTATAGCTTGCAGTGTTCTGCTTAGAAATGCTATATTATGTTTGACTCTATTCTGTTTTCTTTCACTTTTTCATTCTGTTTTGTTCTATTTTCTTTAAAATAAAAAGAAAAGAATTCAAAAGAAGCAAGATCCAACAATATGCTGCATTCAAGAAACACATTTAACAACAACAAAAAATTCATAGACTAAATGTCAAATGATGGAAAGCAATTCTCCATGCCAAAGGAACCCAGTAAAAACCAGGGGTAGGGGTAGCTATTCTATTTGCAGACAATGTAGACTTTAAGCTAAAATTAATCAAATGAGATGAACAACGTCATTACATAATTGTTAAGGGAAAACTACAAGAAGAAGACATAACATTCATAAATATTTATGCACAAAACACAGGTTCACCCAACTACATAAAACAAATATTAGTGGACATGAAAAACCAAATAAGCACTAACACAATTGTAGTGGGGGACGTTAATACCCCACTTGCATAAATAGATAGATCAACTAGACAAAAAGTCAAAAAAAATAAGAATTAAACCAAGCCTGTAAGAAAATGGACTTGGTAGATGTCTAGAGAGTGTTCCACCTCTAAACATTAGAATAAACATGCTTCTCAGCTGCAGATGGGATATTCTGCAAAATAGACCATATATTAGCTGACAAACCATGTTTAAGTAAATGTAGAACTGAAATCATCCCACGCATACTGTCTGATCATGGCACAAAGAAACTGGAGACCAATGATAAAAGATATCACAAAAACTACATTAACACATGGAAATTAAAAACACCCTTCTGAAAAAGTAATAGGTCACAGAGGAAATTAAAGACGAAATTAGATAGTATGTATAATTAAACATTAATGCCAGTACAGCATACAGAAAATTATGGAATGCAATGAAAGCAGTCTTAAGAGGGAAATTTATATGAACTCACACATCAGGAAAACAAAATGAGTTCAAATAAACAACATAATGTTGCACCTTCTAGAAAAACAGATCAAACCCAAAGCTCATACAAGGGAGGAAATTATAAAGGTAAGAGCAGAAATTAATGCAACAGACACTAAAAACCAATACAAAGAATCAATGAATCAAAAAGTTGTTTCTTTGAGAGAATAAGCAAAATTGACAAACCATTATCCAATCTCATTGAAAACAGGGAAGAATAAACACAAATTCAAGCAGTTAGGAATGAAAAGGGGGAAATCACAATGTATCCTACAGAAATCCAGGAGATGATCAATAACTAATATGAGAACCTATATTCTAATTAGATGGAAAATAGAAGGAATGGATAAATTCCTAGATACAATCTAAATCAAGAAGATTCAAAAGTGGCCCAAAGTAAACCAAAAAGATACAAAAATTCTAAATAACTTGATATCAGCCAAGGAAAATGAAAATATAATTAAAAATTTACCAACAAAGAAAAGCCCAGACCCTGGTGGATTCACTGTTGAATTCTACATGAAATTCGGAGAAATAATGCTGAAACTCTTTAAAGAAATTGCAATGGAAGCAGCACTTCCAAACTCATTCCTGGAAGCAATTATTACACTGATTCCAAAAATCAGAGAAAGACCCAACCAAGAAAGAGAACTACAGACTAATCTCTCTAATGAACACTGATGCAAAATCCTTAATAAGATACTGGCAAAGAGAATGCTGCAAATTATCAAGAAGAGTATACATCATGACCAAGTAGTATTAGTTGCAGAAATGCAGCAATAGTCAATTTATGAAAGTCAATAAATGTAATGCACCATAATAACAGAACCAAAACCAAAAAATCACATGATCTCAACAGATGCATAAAAAGCATTTGACAAAGTCTAGCACGCATTCATGATAAAAAAAAAAACCCTACAGAAAATTGGAATAGATGGTCTTTACCTCAATCTCATAAAAGCCATCTATGACAAACCAACAAGTAACATCATATTCAATTGTCAAAAACTGAAATCTTTCACTCCAAAATCAGGAACAAGACAAGGATGTTCGTTATCACCAGTCCTATTCAATATTGTTCTGGAAACATGATCCATAGCAGTTAGAGAAAAGAGAGAAATAAAAGAAATAAGGATAGGAAAGGAAGAAGTAAAGTTATTATTATTTGCAGAAGGCATGATATTCTGCACAGAAGATCCCAAAAACTCCACCAAAAAACTTGTAGATTTGACATCCAAATTCAGTAGTGTAGCAGGATACAAAGTCAAAAATCAAAAATCAATAGTGAGCCACAAACCCACAGAGACAAAAATTAGAGGAAGTGCACCCTTAATAATAGCATCTAAAAAATGAAATACTTAAGAATCAATTTAACAAAAGATATAAAAGATCTGTTCAGTGAAAATTACAGTAACATAAATATGGAGATCGAACAGGATATCAGAAAATGGAAAGGCATCCTTACTTTTTGATATGAAGAACCAAAATAGTGAAAATGGCAATACTCCCAAAACTGCTACATCCCAATAAAAATACAATTACCATATTTCACAGATCTAGGGAAAACATTCCTAAAATACATCTGGAACCAGAAAAGACCTAGAATAGCAAAAGCAATTCTGGACAACAAAGGCAAGTCAGGGGACCATCACCATTCCAGACTTGAAATGATACCATAATGCTACCATGATAAAATCAGCATGGCATTGGTAATAAAACAGACCTGAAGATCAGTGGAACAAAGTAGAAGATGCAGACACAACCCCAAATTCACTCAGTCCACCTTATCTTTGACAAAGGGTCCAAAAATGTTCACTAGAAGAAAGTCTCTTTAATAAATGATACTGGAAAAACTGACTTTCCACATGCTGAAAACTAAAACTAGACCCATGTCTCTCACCATGCACTAAATGAAAGTCATAATGAATCAAAGATCTAAATATTAAAGCAGAAACACTAAATTTATTGGAAGAGAAAATAGGTACAAATCTTGAAGACATAGCTGTAGGCAAAGAGTTCATAAACTGCAAGGTAAGTACTTTGAGGAGTCAACCACTGGGATCTCATCTTATTAAAAAGTTTTTGCACATCAAAAGAAATCACTAACATAGTTAAAAGAAAGTCCACAGAATGGGAAAGAATGTTAGACAACTCTCCCTCAAAGGACTTGTATCTAGAACACATAAAGAATTGAAAAACATCAAGCCTCCCAAATTCAAAGACCCCATCCAAACACAGGCATCTGAAATGAATAAGCACTTCTCAGATAGAGAAATACAATTGGCAAATAAATATATGAAGAAATGTACAACATCACTGGTCATTCTAGAAATGCAAATTAAAATGACATGGAGATTCCATCTTACTCCAGAAAGAATGGCTATCATAAAAAAAAATCAACCAATAACAAATGCTGGCAGGACTGTTGGGAGAAAGGAACACTTCTCCACTATTGATGGGAGTGTAGAGTGGTACAACCACTGTAGAAATCAGTGTGGAGATACCTTCAGAAACTAGGATTAAAGGTCCCATTCGACCCAGCTATTCTGGGTACCTTCCCAGAAGATTTAAAAACATCATATCACAGCACTATAGGTACACCCATGTTTATAGCAGCACAATTAGTAATAGCTAAATCTTAGAAACAACCAAATGCCCCTCAATCAAGGAATGGATAAAAATGTGGATTTTTTTATAATAAAGCACTATTCAGCCATAAACAAGGATAAACTTGAGGCTTTTATAGGTAAATGGATGCAATTTGAGGCCATACTCATAAATGAAATAAATCAGACCCATATGTGTAAACATCATATTGTTTCACTAGTGTGATAAACTGAACAAGTAAATAAGATCCAAAATGTACAATAAATGTTGTGTATTGGGAAGAAGCTGTTCAAAAGAAAAAGACAAACTATAATATGGAAAAGGAAAAAGGAAAAAATACAAAATATATATGTATACACAAGATAGTTAAGATAGTTATATAGCTTATTTCTCTTGGTTCATTGAAAACAAAGCTTGTGCTAATATTGTTTGAACAAGATATCACGTCTGTATGAAATTCAGGTAAAGTACCAGATTCACTTCACATACATTCATAGGATTCTAAGCACATCAGTTACTTTTTGGGTAACACTAAGTACCAAAAGTGGCTCAGAATGTTCTATTTCCCAATTGAGTTCAAGCTGTATTTATAACCAGGGAAATGCAAAAGTCATGCAGAAATATTATGATTGGCTACATTCTAGTGTCACTTTATTTGCACATGTTTTGGTTGTCCTCAACCTATTGCTGAGTGAAGCTACTATAATTGGCTGAGACTTGGCTATTTTTATATGGTTCCTTTAGTTTTGCCTTTTCTGGTAAATGTATGTTTGGGTTTGAAAGAGACCACCACATTGTCTTTCAAACTAGCTTGACCATTTCTCATTTCCACCAGCAATGAATGAGAGTTCTTGTTGCTGCACATCTTCATTAACATTTGATGTTATCAATATTTTTGAATTCATTATTCTGATAGGTGTATAATGGTATTGTAGTGTTGTTTTTAATTTAAATTGTCATTATGTTCAGCACATTTTATATATCTATTAATCATTTGTATATCTTCTTAAGGAAGGTATCTGTTTACATATTTAGCCCTTTTTCAATTGGATTTTTGTTTTCTTACTGTTGAATATTAAGGGTCTTCATATATTTTGGACAAAAAGTCATTTATATAATATGTATATTGTGAATATTTTTACACCTATGAATCACCTTTCTATTCTCTTGACATCATCATTCAGAATATTGTAATTATCAATATTTTTGAAGTTTAACTTTTCAAATTTTCTTTTATTTATTGTCATTGGTGCCATATTTTTTAAAAGTCATCATTACTAAGAACAGCTGGATCTTTTTCTACAGGTTTCATTATTTATTCTTAGATCTGTGGCTCATTTTATGTTAATTTTTGTGAAAGTATAAGATTTATATCTAGATTCTTTCACTTTTGCTTGTGAACCAGTCTTTCAATATATTATGTAGCCTAAATATTTGTCAATACAAAACACATACATTGACATTATAACCTCCAAGGTGACAGAATTAGGACATGAGTCATTTAGAGATGTGATTAAGTCATGACTGATGACAGAGCTCTCTTGAACATGTATTCCTATAACATAAATCCAGGTAGTTTATTTGCCTCTTCCAACTGTTAAGTAATAAAAAAAGACTTTTTCATATTATTATCCTCTCCCTTTCCTGTGGCAGTTGCATCTTTATGTACATTAAGCTCTTAGTCAAATAGAGGATATACTTAGTGAAGGGAGTTGCAGTGCTCAGTACCTCTGTTGTTCCACTTTTGAATCCTTTCATTTATACTTTAAGAAACAAGCAGGTGAAACAACCTGGATTTCAGGTTGGATTGTTTATACCAGCAATTTAAATAATCCTATCCAATAAATGTTCTCTTTACCACTCATCCCTATTCCTGTCAAGCCTTAGTGGTTTTCCACACTTTTCTTGTCCTGGGTAGAAGAAAATCTTATAAGCAACAAAACTGTAACTTTAGGAAATGTATATCAGTCTATTACTTATATATCCAGTCTTTCCCTAGTTTTCATGAGAACACTCCAAAGACAAATATTTCTATTTCAAAAATTTGTGCCCGAAGATTTTTGTCCTCTCATCAAAGATTACACTTCCACATGTTCTGTGTCTTGCCTTGGATTTAAAATGCAGATGTACTCTTATATTAGCACTGTAGTAAATAAGAAAGTTATGTTTGCCCATGTATTTTTTATTTTCCCCTTTGTTAGTTTATGAATAGTAACTAGATTCATTAATAAACTCCAACAGTGACTACGTTTTTTGTTTTTTTTAAATATAACATTAACTCATAGGTTTAAATATATCTTATATGGTATAACTCATAATTCAACTATTGAAATATGATTTATTAAATAACTAACAGAATACAGTATAGTGGTATACAGTACAGTGGTATATAGCTACTAAAAATAATGGTCGTTATTCATCTGAAAATTATTCATGATATTTTGCTTAAAACCCGTTCTATAATTATTAACACACACTCAAAATACCAAAGGTAATATAGTGGCAAATTTCTATCTTTATTCCAAATCTATTTGCTTTCTTTCCCAGAGGTCCTGTGCTTTTGTGTATCCTTATGTCTCCTTCCAGAGATCTCTAGAGCTGATAGTTCACATGTTAAGCATTGGAGTGTGTGTGTGTGTGTGTGTGTTTCTTAAATTATGAAATACTTCTAAATATTGTTACATAATCACATGGCTAAGTCTCTTCCTTCCACCTTGGCTTACCTTTCTTGACGATATAAGAACACAAGTTGTATTGGCTAGATTCTGTGATGAAATATTTGCTTTCTGTGTGTTAAGAATTCACATACATAAAATTAGCCTACTTTCTACCCGATTCTAAATCTCAGGGTCAATAAACAAAGCCAGGGCCCACATAAAACTAAATAAGTTTTCCTGTTCATTTTATTTCTCTTCACAAGTAAACTGCAATTTTGCATTTGTAAAAACAAATATAGAAATATATAGAAAGTAATGACTGCTTGGCCAAAAAAGCAGCATACCAAAGAAATTTTAGATAATTGTTAAGATTATACATTAATAAGATCAAATACTTAAATTTCTTGTTTGTCCATGTCTTATTTGTAGCTGATTCTTCAAGACTATAAAGTATAGAGAAATGACTGGCAAGTTGAAATTCACATAGCACCTGTCTCTGAAGGTAGCATCTTTAAATATTAATAATAATAATAATAATAAATCAACTTAAACCTTCATTATGGTCAATAATGGTTAAGGCATATTATTCTGTAGTTCAATAGCTTTTGAGCTTTTGAAACTGAAATTGTCCTTCCTATGTTTATCTTACAGTACATAACTTTGCATATGGTAACTGTGCTTTCAGAAATAAAGCCTTTCAAAAACACAAAATACTAAATGGATACCATTAGGTCTCTAATGGTACATACATTGTGTCAAATTGAGAATGGAGAAGTTGAGCTCAGAGGGAAGGCAGAGGCAGGCCTGCTCCACATGCATTCCAGCAGACAAAGGTAGACCATGCTCACTGGTAACCAGCTCAGAGGGAAGGCAGAGGCAGGCCCTGCTGCCATGCACACTCCAGCAGCCCTTGGGATGCTTCCACCCCAGGTAATCAGCACGGGCTGAGAAAAACAGAAGCAGGCCCTTGCTAGAGCAACCAGTGGCCACCATTGGATAGCCATGGTGAGCACTGGCCAGGAAAACCAAACAGCCACACTCCAGAGAAATTGTAGCCAAGGTGGGAAGTGCCCAGACCTCCACTACCTGCTTGTTTGGAAGAACCCAAGAAAATGCCAGGAAAAAGAAGCAAAAGGTAGCCACTGGACTCCAACTCAAGCAGAGCAAGTCCAGGATGAAAACATGGAAGAGATTGGTAGTCACACACCTGAAGTTTCTGCAGTGATGGCAAATGAAGTAAAGAGACAACTCCATGAGGCTATAAAAGAAATTAGAACAGAAATACCAGCTTAGATAAAAGAAGAAAGGAAAAACATAATAAAAGAATTGCTAAGCTTCTCTAAAGAAGATATAGATAGAAAAATAGAGGAGCAAAGGAAAATGAGGGACTCCATGAATGAACAATATAAGAGATTTCAAATGCATGAAACAGATTCAAAGAGATATCCAGAAAATTAAAATCTCCATTGAAAGCTGGCAAATTTGCTTGAAAGAAACTGAAGACAGACTTTCAGACCTTGAAGACAGGTGTGCAGCTTGTGTTTAGGAAAGGAAGACCTCTTAGAAAAATGAGGAACCAGGAAATAACAATTGAATGACTGCAAGATGATGCAAAGTGCAATAATTTAAGAGTGACAGGTATCAGTGAAGAAGCAGGGGTCAACACAAAAGACATAAAAATTCTATTTACAGAAGTACTAACAGAAAACTTCCCAAACATGGGAGAAAGATGTACTATTCAGATGAGTGAGGCATATAGAACTCCAATTAACCATAACCAAAGTAAATCTACACCCACACATATAATAATCAAGATTCCAGAAATTCTACATATGAACAGAATATTAAAAGCTGTTCAAGAAAAGAAACAGATCACTTATAAAAGAAAACTCATCAGAATCACAACAGACTTCTCAACACAAACCATCAAGTCAAGAAGAGGTTGGAGTGAAATATTTCAAGTCCTGAAAAAAAACAACTTCCAACCCAGATTGATGTACCCAGAAAAACTATCTTTCAAAATTAATGGAGAAACAAGATACTTCCATGACAAAGAACAACTGAAGGAATTCATGACTGCCAAACCAACCCTACAAAGAATACTGAAGGACATTTTAGAAAGAGATAAAAAAAGACCATGGTTCCAGGAACAGTGGCAGAGGGGAATCACCAAGTGGGACAGACAATAGAATGGAGGGAAAAAGTACACAGCCAATGGCAGGAAAATAGCATGACAGAGACGAGGCCGTGCATGTTGGCCATAACCCTTAATGTAGATGGCTTCAATTCACCAATAAAAAGAAACATAGGCAGAGTGAATCGGGAGACAAGATCCATCAATATGCTTCATCCAACAAGCACATTTAACTCAAAAGGGAATTCATAGATTAAAAGTTGAAGGAGAGAAAACTATGCTCTATGTACAGGGAATCAGAAAAAAACAGTAGGGATGGCTTGCCCATCAGCTGCAGAATGGAAAGAAAAGATATGGCATTTCTATACAATGGAAAGCTACTCAGTTATAAAGAAAGATAACGTCGAGACTCCTGTAGGTAAATGAATACAACTTGAGAGCATGCTCATGGGTAAGGGTTCAGAGTCACATGGGTGAACATTGTATTGTCTCCCTAGTATAAGAAACTGGGGAAATTAGTGATCCAAAATACAAAATAAAGGTTGTGAAGGGAAAAGAGGAGGAGATGTCTACAGGGGGAAGGCAATGGCCATTGTTAATCTATGATTCTGTTTTGAAGCCCTGTATTGTTCTCATGGTTCTGTTTGGCTAGGTTTTATTGTTTAGTTATGGTTGATTTTATTATACTGATGGCATGGACAGCTATTGCAAAAATAACAAAATGGAGTATAGTAACCATTATTGATTTCCTATTATCTTGTTCCAAAGCCTTTATTGCTCTACTTGTTTTCTTTTGATTGATCTTATTCTATTTCGCTTAGTTTGATTTTGTTATGTGTGATGGTCTAAGCAGCTACTTTGAAGATAAGATGCATGATGGTAGCCTCTGTTGTATTCCTACAGTCTTGCTTGAAGTCCTGTATTTCCTTGTTTTCTTTTGATGGGTTTTACTCTATTCTGTTTTATTTGATTGTATTATACCTGAGGGTATGGGCAGTTATTTTGAAGATAACAAGAGGCATTATGGTAGCTGTTATTGATTTCCTTTCATCTTGTTTTGAAGTCTTGTATTATGTTCATTGTTTTATATTGATTGACTATGCTATTTTGTTTTGTTTGGTTTTATTATGTCTGATGATATAAACAGCTACTTTGAAGATAACAAGATGCATTATGGTAGCCATTGTGTATTCCAGCTGCCTTGTTTTGAAGTCCTGTATTGCTTTCATTGTTTCGTTTTAACTGGTTTTATTCTGTTCTATTGTGTTTGACTTTATTACGCCTGATGGCATGGGAAGTTATTTGGAAGATAGCAAAGGGCAACATGGTAACCATTGTTGGTTTATTTTTATTTTGTTTGAAGTCTTGTATCACATTCTTTGTTTTGTTTTGATTGAATATTCTGTTTTATTTTGTATTTGTTTTATCCTCTTCAAAATAAAAAAAGAAGAAAAAAGAGAATGGAGAATTTTAAAAGCTTATCTAAGTGACTCAGCAGGTAGCCAGGATCCTCACTTTGTAAACATCCTGAGTTTGTGCAAGAGGAGGGCACAGAGATGGTGTGTGCAGATAGCGTGCATAAAATATAAGGGAGAAAAAGAGACTTACTCTCTCCCCTCTTCCTCTTGTTGTTTTTGCTGTCTTCTGCCATCTTAAACTGTTACTCCTGTGCCATGTCACTCTGCCTTGGAACCACCTGATTATAGATTGAAACATCCACAAATTGATAACTAAATAAACTTTTCCTTCTTTAACTTTGGGCATGGGATATTTTGTCTCAACAATGAGAAAAGTAACCTACACAAGATCATAACAATTATTTCCTGAATATATATTTTCCTACATGTGCATTAAATTAAAAATTAATCAGTAATTTAGAATAAATTATTCACATTCCAAGGGCTGCATGTTCTTTGGTACATAGACTCTGATATGTAGATTTGCAAGAGAAATATTTATTGGAGTATGATTTCAGGATCAACAGCTGTGCAAGAGTAAAGAAAGCAGGTCCAGGTGTGGAAACATTGAGATACATTTGCAACAAAGCTCTGACTTATTTTACAGAAAGCTGCTGGAACTGCAATATCTCTGAACATTTTTTCAAGGAGACACGAGTGGCTAAGCAAAATCCTGCTATCCCAACCAGTGTTTGTATGCAAGCTTCTCCCGGGGGGGGGGGGCGAGATGTAACTTGAGATAATAAAAGCTTCAATTCCAAAGTACCCACCTGTATTCTCAGTAGCACAGCACTCATTACGCCATAGTCTATTGCATCACTTAGATCCATTTGATTCACATAATAAGACACAAAGCAGCTCTTCCAGGGTTTCAGGGCCTATTTTCATAGAGGATGTAAAAGCAAAAAAATGGTAACTCATTCTATACCAGTTGATCTGGAAACTGGAGTTGAACATCTTATGCCTCCTCTAGTGCTATGAAATGGTTGTTTGTGTCCAGTCTCCAAATGCTTATGTTGAAGCACTAATCTCTGTTGTGCCGTTTTTTCTGTTTTGTTTTTTTTTGTTTTGGGTTTTTTTTAGAGGGCATGGCTGGCCCTCTGGAGTGGTAATTCACTCCAGGTTGAATTAGTTCATGAGGGTGAGTCTTTCATGATGAAATGAATACTCTTATCAAAAGAGGAATTCTTAATGCCCCTCTCCCTCCACAAGGAAAGGCAGTGTGGACATAAAGAGAGAAAACCAGGAGTAAGCCTTCATTGGACACTAATGCTGATTGTACTTCACAGTTTCTGGAAGCATGAGAAATAAATGTGTTATTTAATTCACAAAATCTGGAATACTTTATTGTAACAGCTCTACTTGACTAAGTTATACTACTTTTCTAAGTGCTTTTCATTTCTTCTGGTCTAGTTGACTTACTAGATGAGATATTTCACTCTGAATGTCATTCATTTCTCAGACCATGGCCACTATACTTGTCCACTCATTGCCAAAATTGATCAGAGGAATACATGAAATCTGGATAGCTGAGTAGCTAATGTTTTTCCCATGCTATTAAAAAAACAGGAAGTTCATTTACTTTGAATGACCAAGTACAATTACCTCTTCTCAGCTGACTACTATTTTCTTACTGACTGATCACTTATCACAAGGCCATCAGATTTACAATATAACAGCTATAATATAAAGTTCAGTGGGACTCTTTCTACTTACCCTGCTGGAATGATTTTCCCCTTGGCCCAAGGCCTTAATACTCACAGGGCACAGTTTAGGTAGAAAGTGCTAATTATCCAAGCAGACCATTAGAAATGATAGTAAGTAACACTACTCATCCTTCTATACCTTGGTTTTAGGAGGGAGGGCTGGGTACCATAACCATGTGTTATGTATACCATACCATACCATACCATACCATACTATACCATACCATACCTGACCAGACCATACATAGAGGACATTAATTTTGGTGATTACTACTTCCTGAAGGATGGTACCTCTTTTATGCATGGAGTCATCTCTGGTTCCTTAGTTGTTCTATAATTGGCCATTTCATTGCTTTATTAGGTTCTCTGATTGTGAAAAACTGTTTAGTAGTATAGTCATATGCTTAATGCCACATCTCCCTCATGAGAACAGACCATGGTCTAATGCAGTGCATATTAGATATTACATGTAATACAGCAGCCACCCTGTAAGGCCTCAGATAGAGTTGATAATTGAAGTCCTAGAGACAAAACCATGCTTAGAGTATGTATTATAACAATCAAGATCTATCTCTGCCCCACATGAGGTGTTAGGAATCTAATATAGTCAACTTGCTACCAAATGACTAAAATAAATGACTGGTTTCCTTAAGGAATTGTGCTATGTCACTGTGGGTTGCTCCTCAATTGACGTTCTGCATGAAGGCTTGAGGTCTTGCTTGTTTGAGCTACACATAGCCTTCATCACTGTCATCATGAGTATATTCTTCACATGATGATATGGGAATGAGCCAGACTAACGCCATCCTAGGTCTCAGCCGAAATCTTAGCTATAAAAAGGATATAAGATCTGATTCTCATAATTGTTTCCTGCAAAAATAGCTTCATGGGCCTAACCTTGAAACTTCACCTTTGCTTCACCCTGGGCTGTTGTATGATGATTCGTTATACCCTGCCCTCCATCCCAATGGGAAGCACCCTCTGTGCCAGCTAGATTTCAAACCACATGAGACAATATATCCTTGCCTGTTTCTGCCCTAAACTAAAACTGTATATAAATCTAATTCTTTACCCCTCAGGATCAACTTCCCAGTAGTTTGCTGAATGCTATCCACTGGCTAATAAAGTTTGCTTGTACCTGCTCTCTGCCTCTGTGGGTGATTTCTCACATTTTGCTCTCTGCCATAACACTTAGAAGACTCAGGAAGATCCTCAAGGAAGGGCCCCAGAAGGGGAGGCATTGGCCCTGACCTTGTGCCTGAGATGCTGGCCCCAGAGTGTCCCAGCTGAGTTCAGCCAGTCAGCCTACGCTAGTTCAAGGAGGAGGGATCAATTGCCACAAGGTGGGACAACCAAGACTGCCCAACCAACCTAGGTAGGATTTTACTTTGCTTTTTGGCTCATCCTCAGACTCATTTACCTGGACTTTGAAACTGGTGAAATTTCAGGCCCCGACCTCTGAATGTGGTGGTCATTTGCCTTGAGTATGTTAAGAATTAGGGACTAGTAGGGGATCCAAAGAGCTTCAGCAGTCTGTTTGGTCAAATTTGATGGTTGGGATGGATCAGTTCAAACCAGGAGTGTGTTTGGTGTGTCTGTTCTTTGTCATTTTTCTGTTCCTTCAATGTCTCCTCCTTGGCCCTGTGTGCTTGCAGTTTCATGTATCTGTCTCCATGATTCTCGCCACTTTTGTGATCATGAGCATCATCACCCTTCTACCTGGCCTGCCTGGACTTTTTAGTCATACACACAACAGAGACCCTGTATTGATCAATGGACAGAGACTATTACCGCCATCACAGCTGTCTCAATTTGCTGAGTCTGTGACTTTTGTTTGGACTCCTTGCGGAGTGGGGTGGGAACAACTGAGGTAAAAGATATCTGTTCTAAAATCTAGTATGGGACCCAGAGATCAGGGTCAGCCTTTGCCCGCTGGTCCCTGTCATGGGAAGGAACTCCCTGCAGCCAGGCAGCATGCAGAGATAGCCAGCAGATCCACCACTGCCCACTAGCCACCAATAATAGGAGCCTGCTTCCTGGAAGCCAGTTGGGAGCAGGGACACACAGCCAGGTAAGCCCTGAGCACCTGCAGGCCACCATTGGAGGCCTTTGCTTCCTTCAGGCAGCCACCACCCACTGGGAGAATCAGGCAAACACACCTCTATGTGCCTGCCACCATACCAGGAGACCCAGGGTAGACAGGTAGGCTGAGAGAAGCAGCCCCTCCACCAGGCACCCCTGGCCATCAGGAAAGCCCCAGTGTAGCTGTACAGGTCTGGAGAAGCCCACCTCACATTCTGCTACCTCCCTGTAAACCTGGGGTCAGAGGAAACCAGGTGCCTGTCCCATTCCCCTACACCTCAGAGTGGCAGCCATTGTGGGAAGTGCCTGGGACCCTGCAACCAGCTTGTTGTGAGGAACAGGAGAATGACAAGAGGAAGGAGCAAAAGGCAATCTCAGACCTCCAGCCCACAGAGAACAAATCTGGGAGATACAGTCATAGAAGAAAATGGAAGTGATACACTTCAAATCTCCGAGAGGATAACAACAGAAATAAACAGCTTCATGAGACTGTAAAAGTAATCAGATCAAAAATATCTCAGATGAAAGAAGAAATGAAAAATATAATGAAAGAATTCCTAAGCATATGTAAAGAAGACTTAGATAAAGAAGAGCATAAGAAAATGTAGGAAACCTTGAATGAACCATATAGAAAGGAAATACAATGCATGAAACAGATTCAAAAAGATATCCAGGAAATTCAAAAGTCAATCAAAAACTGGCAAAACCACTTGAAAGAAACTGAAGATAGACTTTCAGACCTTGAAGAGAGGATTGCAGCTAGTGATCACAAAAAGAAACATTTTTTAAAAATAACAAGGAATCAGGAAATAACAATTCAATGTCTGCAGGATGAAGTGAAGATTAATAATTTAAGAATGATAGGCATTAATGAAGAAGCAGGGGTCAACACAAATGAAATAAAAATGCTATTTACAGAAATAATAGCAGAAAATTTCCCAAACATAGGAAAAGTTTCTGGTACACAGATAAGTGTGGCATATAGAACCCAAACAGCCATAACCAAAGTAAATCTACACCCAGACATATAATAATCAAGATCCCAGAAATTCAGCACAAGAACAGAGTATTAAAAGCTGTTAGAGAAAAGAAACAGATCACCTATAAAGGAAAACCCATCAGAATCAAACAGACTTCTCAACACAAACCATCAAGTCAAGAAGAGTTTGGAGTGAAGTATTTCAAATTCTGAAAGAGAACAACTTCCAACCCAGATCAATGTACCCTGAAAAACTATCTTTCAAAATGCATGGAAAAAGAAGATACTTCCATGATAAAGAGCAACTGAAGGAATTCATGACCACCGAACCAATCCTACACAGAGTGCTGAAGGATACTCTAGAGAGAGATAAAGATGACCACAGTTCCAGGAACAGCAGCAGAGGAGGATCGCCAAACAAGACAGGCAACTGAATGAAGAAGAAAAGCAGAAGGTCAACAATAATAGCATGGCAGAGACCAACCAATGTTTGCTGGTTGTAACTATTAATGTAGATGGCCTCAATTCAGCAATAAAAACAAATAAGATCCATTAATATACTGCATATAAGAAACACATTTAACTCAAAAGGAAATTCATAGACTGAAAATCAAAAGGGAGAAAACAATTGTTTCATGCCACAGAAGACCAGAAAAAAGCAAGGATAATTAGCCCAGCAACCACAGAACGGATAAGAAAGATATGGCATTTTCATACAATGGAAAGCTACCCAGCCACAAAGTAGGATAATCTTGAGGTTCTGTGGCTGCAACTGGAGATCAAGTTTGTGTGTAAAACAGTTTGAACTCATATGGTTAAACTAGTATAAAAAAACAGGAGTTAGTGGTACCCAAAAACACAATAAATACTATAAAAGTGATAGAGGAGGAAGCACGTAGGAGGAGAAGGTGGTAGCCAATATTTTCTTACTGTCTTGTCTTGAACTCTTGTAATGTTTTCACAAATTTGGTAGGTTTGGTTCTGTTCTGCCTTGATTTGTTAGATTTTACTGTGTCAGATGGTATGGGCAGCTAGTTCAAACATAATGGGATATATTATAATAATCATGGCTGGTTTCCAATTATCTCATTTTGTGGTCCTATAATGCTTTCACTCTTCTGTTTAATTGGTTTTACTCCTTTTTATTTTGTTTGATTTTATTAAAAGTGATGGTATGAACAGGTATTTTAAAGAAAAAGAGACACTATAGTAACCATGGTTCATTTTCTGTTATCTGGTTTTAAAGTCCTGTAATGCTTTCATTCTTTTGTTTTGATTGGTTTTTGTCCATTTTCTTATTATTTGATTTCATTGTGTATGAGGGTATGGACAGTTATTTTGAAGAGAACAAGAGACTAGGGAAGCCATTGTTGACTGCCTATTGTCTTGTTTTGAAGTCCCATAATGCTCTCATTCTATTGTTTTGACTGTTTTATACTATTTTGTTTTGTTGGATTGTACTATGTGTGAAGGTATGGACAGCTATTACAAAGAAAACAAGAGACCTTATGGTAGCCACTGTTGATTTCCTGTTGTCTTGTTGTGAGGTCGTGTGTTACTTGAATTGTTCTTTTCTGATATGCTTTGTTCTGTTATGTTCTGTTTTGTATTGTTTTATTCTCTTTAAAATAGAAAAAAATAACAATGCAGAACTACAAAATAAAAAATAATAATAAATCTAGCATGGATTGCTAACACAGGGGCCACTCCCTCCAAGCCCAGTGTTAGAATGTATGATTTAGAATTTTGACAGGTTTGAAAATGATTGTGGGGTAAAAATGAAACCAGGGAAGTTGCAAACGCTCTGTGAACTAGAAAGGCCCTTCTTCAGGACCAGGACAAGATGGCCACCCTAGGGAACTTTGGAACCCCAGGCAACTGCAAGGGTGTGGAATGTTGTGACCCACAAGCCAGGGTAGCCTGACCAGTTCCCCTATGTTGACTCCTGGTTGCAGGTGGTGCGAGCCCTTCCTCCATGGGTTAGGGTGTGTGCCTGTGGGTACCCCAAAAGAGTCCTCCTTAGAGGCCCCAAAAGGGAAATCACCAGTTCTACTGTCAGCCCCAGAGGAAGATGATCCATTAGCAACTGCTACGCTGCCTGTGTCCCTCCTCCACCCTATCCAGCAGCTCATTGTGCTCGGTGGGCAGCTGTCTCCAGAGGTAGGGACAGACTCCACTTCTGGGAATTCAATGACTGTGAATCCAGCATCACTCCTCCCCATATGACAAATGTCAATGGCCAGGGAGGGAAGACAAGCCCTATCCATTATGATCTGTGTCCCTTTTAGCACAAGCGACTTGTACAACTGAAAGGCCCAAAACCCACCTTTTTCTGAAAAGCCCCATGCCTTAATTACTCTTTTTCAGTCAGTTTTCTGGACTCACTGCCCCACTTGGGATGATTGTCAACAGTTTCTGTTAACTCTTTTGACCTCTGAAGAAACAGGCAGGATTTGGAAACAACTGAAGATCACATTAGTAAAGAAACTTTGGACACAGAACAGGATAAACAGAAAACCATAAAAGAGACCCAGCCTAGAAAAGACCGAATTTGGGACCCGTATACTGCAAAAGGTATGTGTTTGCTGGAGGCTGCCTACTGAGTCTTACATTATGGCCTGATCATAGCAGCCCAATGACCACAAATCTAAATAAGGTAGCGGAAGTGTTTCAGGGACTGACTGAGAGTCCAGTGGCATATCTTGAGTGCCTCCTCGAGGATTATGAGACTTACACTCCTGTTGACCCATTGAGGATGTCCGAACTGTCAACATGGCTTTTGTCACCCAGTCAGCCCCTGACATTTGGCATAAACTGCAGAAGTTAGAAAGTTTTGCAGATATGAATATCCCATGATTGGTAGAAGCAGCCCAAAAATTGTACCACAACAGTGAGGAAGCTAGCAAAAAGACAGAAGATGAAAAGGAAAAAAGGCACCAAAACGAACAGGCTAAAGTTTGGGTGGCAGCTTCATGAGAAGCTATAAAACCAGGGGTCAATAGGGTTAAGAATGAAGGGTCCAAATCATGATCACATCATTTTCCTCTAGATCCAGGCTAATGTACCTATTGCAAACAAAAGGGACATTTTAAAAGGAAGTGCCCAAAGCTATTTATAAGGAAAGAGGACTCCTGACTGCAGGAGAAAAAGACATTAAAAATTCCCAGGAGATTTCAGGATTACTAAAGGCAGTGCGGCTCCCCAAGAATGTGGCTGTTACACACTGTCCCAGCCAGCAGAGGAGGGGATTCACTTGAGGCCAGAGGCAACCGTGCTGTGGATTTAGCAGGCCACAGGCAATTTGGACATTCTCAAATTTTAAAAGGTGTTCTTGGCACCATACTTAAGCCCCCCACACACTTATTCCAAGGCTGAACTCAAATGGGCCAAATCAGAGGGAGCCACAGACCACAATGGCTGGCAAAGGATGCCAGCAAGGACTATATTCCCCCCTGAGGCCCTAGTTTCTGATTAATGACTTGCATGCCCAGACACACTTGGGATAGACTGCCATGGAGGAGTTGTTTCGACGATATTTTTACATCCCTAGGCTTTGAATCCTATGTTCCTTGGTGGTTGAACATTGTGGAACTTGTGCCTGCAACAATCCTGCACACCAGCCACATTGCCAGCCTGATGTTTAAAGAAAAGAAATCACCCTGTTCAAAGACACTGAGGTCAATTTCCCGGAGATACAGTTGACCCTGGGAAACAGAAAGTATTTGCTTCACCTATTCAGGCTGAGTGGAGGCCCTCGACACTAAGACTGAGACCTCTAGGGAGGTGACCATGGCCCTCTTGGACCTTACTGTCCCCTAGTATGGGCTCCTGATGACCACTGGGTCAGATAATGGGCCAACATTCCTGGGTCGAGCAGTCCAGGGATTAGCCTCAGCTTTGGGGCTAACATGGAAGCTACACACAGCCTAGCAGCCTCAGAGCTCTAGCCAGATGGAAAGACAATTCACATCCTCAAGACCACTCTGGCCAAGCTCTGCCAAGAGACTAGAGTCACATGAGTGACTGTTGCCAGAGACCC
>RJWT010005507.1:0-30836 GCA_004365215.1 Cuniculus paca | reverse complement strand
TAACTTTTGGAATGGTAATGTCTACGTTGCGCCATTGCATGTTGGAAGTGTTTAACTTTGTTTTCATTTGTACAGGGGCTTGCAGCTAAGAGTTTGCCTTAGATCTCAGAGGAGACTTGGGACTTGGACTTTTCAGCAATGCTGAAACTGTTAGGACTCTGGCAACTCTTGGAGATGGACTAAATGTCTTTTGTATAAGGGATGTACAAGAGTCTTTGGGGGGCCAGGGGTGAAATGCTATGGTTTATATATAGGTAGCCCCCCACAAGCCTCATGTAGTCATGGAAGTGGCTGAATCTAGCATTTGTGATTGACTCGTTGTCTAGTGCTGGGATTGGTAGTGTGAGTTCTGCACTCACCCAGGGGTGGAACTGACATACAATGTAAGGTCACAATGGTGGCGTGTTTTTGCCCTCTTTTGCGCAGTTTGCTCTTGCCACTTGCAGCTGCCATGAACGGCTGCCCCTCAGCCATGCCACCCTGCCTTGGAACCAGCTAATTATGGACTGAAATGCCCAAAACTGTAAGAAATAAGCCCCTCCTTCCTTCACTTTGGGCATCAGGTATTTTGTCTCAACAACGAAAAAAAGTAACTAAGACACCTTGAGACTTAATCTCTCTGATTTTCATTTTTCTTGTGTAGAAAAAGTATTAATAATATCTGCCTTCAAGAGTTTGTTTTTTTTTTTTTAATGAAAATTAGAAATGGTATATATAAAGCAGTCCCCATGCTAGGCACAATGGTGCCTGTCTGTAAAACCAATAATCTGGAAAGCTGAGGCAGATGAATGGAGTATTCAAGGACACACTGGGCAATTTACTGGCATAGCAAGATCCTGTGTCAAAATTTTAAAAGGACTAGGGTTAGAGTTCAGTGTGAAGGCGTTGGGTTCAATCTACAGTACTGCAAAAATAAATCAATAAAAATAAAAAGCAGTGCTTGTTATAGGCTGACATTGTATAGAAGGTTGAATAAACAGACTAAAATTACAAAATTACTTTTTATTAATACAGAATATGGAGCCAAGTATTGGGGGACATTTGTAGGCTTCAGAGAAATTGCTTTGATTTGCTAAAAATTTGTTAAATTTTCCCATCTCTGCACATGAGGGATTTGAGCCGTAGATGCTTTTTGAACAATCTCTGTTGGTGTGAGGGTGATTCTGACGTGACACAGTGAATTCTTTTCTTCTCTTCAATTTTCTGCAACAGTTTGTAAAATTGGTATTATTTTTTCCTCAAATTTTAATAGACTAGAGTGAAGTTATAGATTTTTTGTATGTATTTAGAAAGATTTTTAATTATAAATTTAATTTCTTTGATAATACAGAACTATTCAAACTACCCATTTTCCATGAGTGACCTGTGATAGTTTGCATCATTGAAGACACTCGTACATTTCATCTACATCATTCAATTTGTCAGAATAAAGTTATTCTAATATTCTTATCACTTTAATATCTGTAGCATCTACAGTGATAACAAATGTCATTAGTAATTTTTGTTGTTGGTAATTGTGTCATCTCTGTTTTTTCTGATGAGCCTGTTGAGAAATTTATAATTTATTGATCTCAAAAAAAAGATGTCTTTAGTTTCATTAGCTTTCTCAGTTGCTTTATGTCTTACATAATATTAATGATATCTTTGTGATCTTCATTATTTTGTTTCTTCTACTTATTTTGGGGTTTTACTTGGCCCTCTTTTTCTGGCTTCTCAAGGTGGAAGCTGGGATGGTTGATCTTAGAACTTTCTTTCTTTTCTAATGGAACAAACTGCCCACCTCAAAGACAGCAAGCTAAGAGTCCCACAATCACCTTCAAGGAGAGATGGTGATAAGAGAATACAGAGTTTTAGCTATGCAAAATGAATAAATTCTGGAGATCTAGTGTACCTACTGCACTGCATAGTATAATTAATATGCAATGTAATTTATACTACTGTAGTGTGTATCTGAAATTTGCTAAGACAGTAGAGCTTAAATGTTATTATTACAAAAAAGATAATTATATAAAGTGATGGCTGTGTTAGCTCATTTGTGATAATCATTTCACAATGTATGCTCATATCAAACTGTGCACTTTAAAGTAGTCAGTTCTTATTTGTCAATTATATTTAAATAAAGCTGGAAAAAAGTAGGAAACTAAGAAAAGTTAATGTGATTTAATGTTGTTTAAGTACACTGACAAATCTATTGATTTATGCCATAGATTTTAGAAATGTTTGTATAAATATATTTTAATACCAAAAAATTTTGAAAAGGATTTAACACAGGAGAAAAAGAATTCTGTCTTGACAGGTTTTAAAATTTGTTTCCTTTTTTCATTTTAGTACTGGAAAATATTGCTCTGTCTTCTCACTTGCACCATTTCAGATGAGAAATGTGCTGTAATCCTCACCTTTGTTTTCTGTACATAAGGTGTCTTTTTCTCCTCTGCTGCCTTCACAGTTTCTTTTAACTAAAAAATTTAAGCAATTTGATTATAATATGCTTTGGTTTCCTTCCTTTTTTGTGCTTGTGATTCATTGAGTGTTTTTAATATATGGTGTGGGCTTATAGTTTTCACCAACTTTGAAAGAACCAGGGAGTACATTTGTATCAAATAATTTTTCTTCCCCCTTCCCTTTTCGATTATACATGTAACGAGTCACCTGTAATTGTTACACAATTCACTTATTCTCTGTTCATGATTTTCTTTCTCCCTGTATTTCATTTTCACTATGTCTTTAAGCTCACTAAATGTTTCTTCTGCAGCATCTTCAGTAGTATTAATCCTATCTGGGTTTCATCTCAAACATTATTCAACTATTAGGATATTACCATGCATCTACTTAATATGCTTAATATTTATCTTCTTTAACATATAAAATGCAGTTATAATTACTATCTTTATGTAGATGGCTAACAATTATACCATTTGTGGCAGTTTTGGGTCAGTTTCTAGTGGATATTTTCTCTCCTTGTGGGTCATGTTTTCCCTATCTGTATGCTTGATAATTTTTCATAAGAAAAAAGTAAAGTGAATTTTATTATTTGTGTACTGGACACTGTATTTCTATCCCTATTGATAATTTTTTTTTTTTTTGCGGCACCGCGGATTGAACCCACGACCTTGCACTTGCCAGGCAGGCCCTTAGACCGCTGAGCTAGATCCCCAGCCTTGTTTTTGAGACAAGGTCTCACTATGCCGTTCAGGCTGGCCTTGAGCTCACTTTGTAGCCCAGGCTGGTCTCGAACTCACAATGATCCGTCTGTCTCAGCCTCCCGAGTGCTGGGATTACAGGTGTGAGCCACCACGCCCGGCTCTGACTTGAATATTTTTGAAACTTGTTCTAAAATTCAGTTTCAGGGGCTTGAGACCAGTTTGATTTAGCTTTTACATTCAAGTTTTAACAGTAAAGACTAGCCCAGCATTTAGTCTGTAGCTGACTTTTCCTCCTACCACTACGACAAAAATCAATGCCCAATAGCTTGTAAGCTCATGCCTGGTCAGCATCAACTCCAGAGAATTTTCCCTCAAATCTTTCTAGGTGCTTCTTTCCTTGGCCTTGGGTTTTTGATACTCTTCTCATGCAAACTCCAGTAAGTCTCTCAGACTCCCACCCCCAATTCCTCAGACCCCACCCTGAGGCCTGGAAAGGCTGTGTTCTCAGCTTCAAGTTTTCGTTTTCCATCTCTCAAGGATCATTACATTCTGTTGCTGGATGTCCACTGTCTTGAAAATGGTTGTTTCACATATTTTATGATATTTTTAAGTTATATTAGCAGAGAATCATGGCTCTTATTAGTTTATCTTTCCTGGAAGCAGGAATCGTCAGAGATCATGAAATGGCAAATATTTAACCCCATGTTGCATACGGTTATAAAAGAAAGGACCATGTTATTTATACTTCGATGCAGCATTATTAAATGCTTTTATACCATGAAGCCTCTGGCTGTTTTGTGAAACCTATGCATAGCTTCTCAGAATGTTTTGAAATGCAAAAAAAGTAAAATACAAAGGACCACATAGTAAACGATTGTAGTGGATATAGTTATCAGGATATTTTTCTAAGCAAATTTGTGCATTTGTAATAGAGGTACTTTTTCATAAATGCATTAAATGACAAGACCTGGCAATGAGTCTAATATATTCTGTAAGTTTTCAAGTAATAATGAGTGTAAGTAATATTCTGAAATATATGTAACAATGGTACTGTGATTTGAATATATTCATGCTTTGTATTCATGACACTGTCAAGGTACTGTTTATTTCACTGTGTTTTGTTACCTACCTATTTTATGGAAGGAAATGCTAAATATCAGTCAGGAGTTAGTGAAAACAAACATGAACTTGCTCTCAGCATTGTCCAAGGACCTCTAATTTTGTCCGTGTTCCCTTTGGAAGTATGTGAATCCAGGACTATAATATCAATGTATCAACTTTAATTAATGGAAACTTGCATAGTTGGCAGTTGTGAATTGTACACAATTGGCTAAGTTTGAGAACTGACAATACTTTGATTTGACTCTACCATGATAGTAGTGAGGTGCCATGGGAACAGTTTCTGTGCAGAACGTGGGGGACTAGTGTTTCCAGGACAACTGGGAATGTCCTTCCCCCAAGATGTGTCTCCTATCTGTGGTTCCCAGGCCAAAGGAGTTTGCCCTGGATGCTGAGGAGTCCATCTGTCAAGTGCTTTCTTGCCCAACTCCACCTGTGGATCTCAAGACATCACCAAAAACTGATAAATTGGGTATGTCTGCTGTTTATTTTTGTCACTGGTCCTTTAGCCAGGCCACACACTTTTGGATTTGTGAATACACAGTTCTGTTCCTATCCAGTGTGTCCCAACCAGAAAGTCACTGTCATTTTTGGTTTTGTTCCCATACTCCCTCTAAATGTCATTAGTCATATCCTCCGTCCCATTGCTTCCTTGAATAGGCAGTCATTATGATGAAGCCAGGCTTGTTTCAGAATTCCATGAGAACCACAGTGTCAGGCCTGACTCTGGGGCTGGAAATGGAAAAGGCTGTGATCCAGGGCTGGCTGGCACCATCCCCATGAGTCATTATGGAAACACTGTCCCCGGATGCTGCTGAGCAAGCCGGGTTACTGGTGAGTCCATCTGTCAGATGAAATCTTGACCCCCTGACATCTTAAAATGTTCCATAAAATGTGGGACGTTAGACTTTCTGTCTGGTATCCTGGTTACTTTAAAATTTGGGTTGTTTTATTCTATTTTTGGTTTCCTTACAGTTTCCAGTGTGTTTAAAAAAACAAAATACATCTTTCAGATTACAAAAATAATACATATTCATTGTACAAAAATTGAAAAAGGCAGAAAAACACACAGAAGAAAATTATACCACCCTGAGGTACAGATTTTTTTTAAATGTGTTGCATTTCCTTTCAGATTCTATTTGGATTAAAATGTATATAATGCTTTGGAAAGCTGTGTTCTTTTTAAGCAGTAACAGTATAACACACAGTCTGCATTATAAAGCCCATAAAATTATACCATTTTTGCCATGGAGGAAAACTTATATAAAACCAGCTAGCCTAACACACTCTAAAAATGAGGAAACAGAACTCCCAAGGGGTACTTTGCCCAAGGCTTCTAGCTATTGAACAGGTCAGGAATGGAAGTCTGGATTTTCGCCTAAGCACCCGGTTGCCTTGTGACCTACCCATGTTCCATCCTGGTTCATCTTCAGACAAGAGTTGCAAAGCCTCTGTCCTCTCCACCCTAAGGAAATGGAGATGATTTCCCAGGCTTACTGAGCAGGCAATCTGCCCCTGCCTTAGATCTTAAGTTATTTAACATCTTTGAAATGTTCATTCCCTATAGGGAAGTTAGAAATGAAGAGGAGCAACAAAAGGTTCTTTCTCATGCAAAATTATTTTTATCACTTGAAAATTAAAAAGAAAAGAAGACTTTATCAGCAACCTAATGACTTTACTAAGGCATCAGCCTTTAAATTTAGCAATATTTATTTAGTAGAATTGAAATTCTATAGGAAATACATTTTCAGTAAGTGTAAATTCACCCCCAGACAATAAGGAGGCTATATAGTATAAAATGATATGGTATAGTACATTATCATGATACTATAATATCATGTGTAAAGTGGTGCAGAGTTTACAGTATAGTATATAATATGGTCTATGATATATGGCATAGTATGATATACAGTATAGTATCATGTGTAGCATAGTGTGATGTATAGTATAATATTGTATATAATATAGTATGGTACACAGTAAAATGTGCTATGGATTATAGTGTGCCATACAGTACAGTATCATGTCTAGTGTGGTCTATAGGATAGTATGGTATGTGGTCTACAGTATAGTATGTCGTATAACATCATATGATGTGCACTATAGTATCATGTATAGCGTAATGTAGAATAGAATCATGTACAGTATGGTATGGTGCACAGTAGAGTGTGGCACACAGTATATTATGGCACACAGATACAATATAGTATTGTGTATGCTGTATAGGATGATGCACAGTATGCAGTGTATAGTGTTGATAGTGTAGAGTACAGTAGAATAAAATAAATGTGGACTTCAGGGTTAAGTGGTCTTAGATTTAAACACTATTTCTGCACCTTCTTGGCTGTGTAATCTTGTGAATTGAATTTCTTCTAGCCAGGAGTGTGAACATTCCAATCACAGAAGAAGTATAAATTGTCAATAAATCTGAAAGAAATATGCAATCAACACCTTATTCATGAGGGAAATACAAAGTTAAGCACAGTATGATAGCCTGTTTTTGATAGGAATGTTAGTTTGTTAATATCCAGGGTTGGTGAAAGTCAGAAAAAATGGTTACTCATTCTCACTGTTGGTATATTATTGACACAGCCTTTTGAATGCACAATTTAGCAGTGCCTTTTAAAACTTTAAACTTATGCCGCCTTAATTTAGCAATCATTGTACTGCATAGACCTTAATAATTCATTCTGAAATTCTCGTAGAATAGAAAACATGTGTGAAAAAGCAAGAAACTTTTTGAAAAAGAAAAATAGTGTGGGGAGAAGGTTCTTGGCTCACCAGAAATCTGTTTCCTAGTGAAATACTAAATATGCACACAAATGCACAGATTAGATATTCATTAAAAACAACACATATATTCAAGTTCTGAGGATGTCAGGGGGCAATGTGGAGTCTCACTCACCAATAGAGAAAAATGTACATTGGTAACCCTGTTTTCCAACATCTACAAAAGTTGAACATATGTGTACTCTAAGGATATATGAAACAGAAAAGGATAAATATTTGACCCCCCCAAAATATACAACATTCATAGCATCAGCATTCATAGTAGCCTCAACTGAACAATTCCCAAATGTCCTTCAGTAGTATAGTGGATTAATAAATTATAATCCATGCAGTCAATGGAAAACTACAGTAATAAAATGAGAGATTTATTCATACATGCAATCAAATAAATGCTTTGACAAGTATGTTGAGTGTATTTCAAAAGATTCCATTTAAATAAATTTCACAAACAAGCAAAAGTAAGGTGGTATTAGCAGACAGGATGAAGGTTACCTCCAAGGAAAAGGCAGCTCTCCCAGCAGGTTTCACTCCTCCCACGGTTCCTAGACTCTTTCTTGAAGTGGAGACTGTTTCACACAGGATGTTACATAGAACTTGAGACTTTTTTTCTCCCTGGTTCATCTACTCTGGAGCCCCATGCATTGAGAAGTGGGAGCTTAATCTTTTCTGATTTGAGGCTTACCTGCCTAATTTGACTTAGTGAGCCCAAATTGTAAATTCAGGCAACTGAAACCATTTTGTTGTCAAGTAAGCAGGTCCCCAGGTGGAGGTTTGTCCCGGTACCTGCCTAAGTGGGTTAATGGGTAAAGTGTTTGGAACCATGCACACACTAAGCACATGTACAAGTGTTTGTTTCATAATTTTTATGATGCTTTACAGATCCAAACTTGTCATTAACCTTATTCTCATCTTCAAGGCAAAATAATCACATGTGGATCTTTAAGAAATGCCAGTATCCACATAAATTCAATAGTTTCCATTCTCTATATCTTATCATTTTAAAAATGTTTATTTCGACTACAAAAGTTTCAAAGGTATGAGAAGTACAGAAGATAAAACTATGCACATGCCTGGAGTTTCTATCACTTTTGCTATATTTCATCAGATCTTTTCATGTGTTTAAAAAATATACAGAAACAGCTACTTCTCTTCCTTGGTTCCTGTTTCCCCCATTTTGCTTGGGGTAACTTCACTCCCCTGAAGTTAGCATGTGCCTCCCCCACTTTTTCTCTAAATGCATTTATTAAACAATAAAGAGTCTCAATTTAATTTTAAAGCTACTAATTTAAAGTTGAAATAATATACGACCCCAGTGATCACTTTTTTAAAAAACGTCTTTAATAACCTAAGAATTAAAACCTCTTGAAACAAGGAAATATCCATTCCAGAAAGATTTGTTGGGATCAAAAGGCATTATCCAGATGCATGATCATTTCTGCTTGCACAGAAACCTACTTTCTGTATAAATAAATTAGTGGGACTATAGTGGATCTATAAGCTGATTTCAAAATTTTAAGCACTGTCATCATTTACTACAACAACCCATGACACATGCTTCACAAAATTCCCAACAGCTGAATGATGAAGGTATCAACTTCTGGGCCATAGCAATTATGGATGGCACCTGCTAGTGGATGCTGGCCTTGTTCCCTCAAGTTAGGGACAACTGTGACCTGCAGGTGAGGCCCCTGTGGTTACTCAAGCCACATGGCTGACCCTGAACTCTTTTTGTGAGATACCCAGGAATTTGTAGCAGCTATGCTGACATGAGTCCCAGCACCTGTTGGACCAACAACTGGGCTATTGCTTGTCACCTGACATTAGACATCATGAGTTGCCCTGGCCCTAAGTTTAACTGGGATTCCTGCCTCCCCAGAATGGCTACAAATTCATCTTTTACCTCCAGCCCTGGCAGAGAATCCAGGGTCAGTGAATGTCCTGGGAGTAGCGTGAGATCCATTTATTGCATAGGCAAGCATTTTTGAGGCATTTCATGTGCAAATCCTGCAGTAGTCACTGTGCAGATTTCATGATCCCTGTTTCTTAGGAGGAGAGAAACAATGAGAACAGGTCCCTCCAGCAAACAGGAATGGGAATGGGCTGGAGCAGTCTCTCAATGGCAATTTCAGAAGTAGCCCTTAATGATCTTCTTCTGTTGTCCTCAATCTTCCATCAGCTAAGGTGGCAAATATGGATTTTTGCTTCACCATCTTTCGAGTGCCCTTGGGGACCCATATCAATTACTTTGCAAGTGGTCTCTTCCCTCCCAGTTGTGTCATATTCAGACAGCTTAGTGGGTTCTTCTGTCCTAGAACCTGGCTCCAAGGTGCTCATGCAGGTATCTCTGGATCATCTTAGGGGATGAACCCTCCAAGGTGGCTCTTGTATATCCTGAGATTCCATTTGGGTGTGTCTCCAGCTATTACCTAGAAATTTCTAGATTATTATGTGAGCAAGAAACTAATTTCTCTTCTGTAAAGCAATTATAATTAGGGAGTATTTGTTACCAAAACCATGCCCATCCTAACAAGCATATAGGTTATGTCAGAGGTGAAGAAACTGTGGGAACTAATGGATCAGAGGGCCAAAAGGGTGCCCACCTCCTCAACTGAAACTGGAGAGCCAAGTACATTGCTCAGAAGAAATAGGGCAATGGTTCTTAACCTTGGGTGCACATTAAAATCACCTGAGGACTCTTAGAAACAATGCCCAGGCCACAGTGAAGGACAATGAAATCAGAAGATTTGGGGGAAGGGTAAAGCCTAGACATTTTAAAAAGCTCTCTTAAGATTGATTTTGATGTGCGGTGAAAGCTGAGAACCATTAAACTAGGGTGAAGACTTAGGAATCTGATTCATGGATCTAGGTCCAATGGCGTTTGGCATGCATCTTGTGACTACTAGGGAACCTGGTGGAGACCTAGAGCTGGGTGAAGGAACATTGATTCTAGCCTGGGAAGATACCAACTCAGGGAGTTACTGTACTTAAAAACCAGAGTAAACTGTAGATCTCCATGGATGCCAGCTAGCTCTGGAGAATGGCCACAAGTCAGCATCTCCCTGCGTGTATCTCAAGATAGGTCAGTTCTCAGAGGAGAAAGGGCGAGACTTCTGAATTGAAGGAGATTCATCTTGAAATACTCCACTTTGCCTCCAGTTGGCTAAGGTTTACATTATCTGCTATTAGGGGAGATTAGAAAATGTTATATTGAGATACTGGATTTTTGTACCTGCTAAAGTTCGTGTTCATAGTGAGCATTTTGTCTTAATACAGCCTGTTGTCAGCTCTAGGATTTGCTGTAATGGTAATTTTGGGCTCTAGTTTATCCACGCTCTGATTTATGCCTGTAATTCTTATTAGGGAGTTGCCCAAGTTCTTAGCCCTGGTTAGCTAGCTTGCAGATAGAATTCAAGAGAAAGCCGTCACATGGGCTAGCAGGTAATTTAAAAGTATCTACCCATATCCATGTCTGAATTATCTGTACTTCTTTCATAGAATTAACTGCAATGGGTTTTGCTTATTGTAGACATTAAAAAATATTAACATTAAAGGGTTATAGTACCCATAATAATAATGATAATAATGAGGCATGTTCTACTCGTACTTGATCAAGAGTATTATTCGTATTTGAAGACTCGTATATATACTATGGGGTACTTAAGTTTGCAAACTTAATTGGTGCTCCATGATTCTGAGAAACAGGGCGACATTTGTGTTGGTGTGGGAAAGATGGCTGGGGTCCGCGTTCATCATTCAATGCGGAGATCACAAACAATAACAAACTTTTGCCAAATGCTTCTGTTTGTGAACTAAATTCTTGAACTGAGGAACCACTGCATATTTACCATAAGGGAACTTGGTTATTGCTATGATTTGGAAATTGCCCACCAAAGGCTCATTTGTTAATGTCTTGGTTTTCAGACTTTGGTACTATTGAAAGGTGGTGGAACCTTTAAAGGTGGGGCCTAATAAGAGGGAGTTAGGTTACTGGGATGTGCACTTGAAGGGGATATGGGGTCCCAACCCATTTCTTTGTTCTTTTTGCTTCCCAGCTGCCATGTGGTAAGCAAGTTTCTCTACCATACAATCCCACCATAATATTCTGCCTCACCACAAGACCAAAAGCAATGGGCAAACAGACCATGCACTGAATCTCTAAAACTGTGAGCCAAAATAAACCATTTATTAAGTTGATTTATCTCAGTTATCTGTTACAGTAACAGGAAGCTGACTAAACAGCTATGACTGGGCTGGGGATTTAGCTCAGCTGCCTAAGCGCCTGCCTGGCAAGTGTGAGGTTGTGAGTTCGATCCCTGGTGCCGCAAAAAAAAAAAAAAAAAAAAAAGCTATGATTTTAGAGAACCACTTTCAGTTGTATAGTTAATTCCATGGTGTTTTATGTAGTCTCCTTTTCAATTTAATACTTCCTAAATATCCTTTCACAGTACAGAAACATTCCAATAAACCCAGTGTAAGCTGAAAATATTGGTAAGTTGAAGATGCATTTAGCATACCTAACCTACCAAACATCCTGGCTTAGCAACATAGCACACTGTAGAGTGCTTATTGCTTCCCCTTGTGATCCCATGGCTGACTGGGATCTGTGACCTGCTGCTGCTGCTGCTGCTGCTGCTGCTCAGTATTAACAGATAAAATCACACCTCATCTAACTAGTCCAGGAAAGCAAAATTGAAAATCCAAGTATGATTTTTATTGAATGTGTATTACTTTACCATCATAAACTCAAAAATTTAAAGTCAAACCATCACACATTGGGACTATTAGTACATATTGTGTGCATTTCTGGAGATAAAAAGAAATGCAAAAAACCAGTTTAAATGTCTGTGGTCTTACTATCCTGACAGCATCTGTTGAAAATGTGTGTGTGTGTGTGTGTGTGTGTGTGTGTGTGTGTGCACACACATGGATTAGAACATTTAAACAATGAATGAGAGCATAAAATCCCAGGGGAAGACTGCTTGGAACACTTCCCTATACTCTATTTTCAGGCTTTTTTCTCAAAGAAGCTATATTGGCAGTTTCTTATTATTCTTCCAAAGTAAAATGTCCATACACCAAGATGGAATTTCAAGTTCCATGTTGATATGGAATGCTAAGATATGCATCAGAGAACTTGAGTACCAATCTATATCAGCATGTGTGGGTCTATCTCATTCTTAACCATAACAGAATATTCTATAAAATTACTATGATATACATTATTTATATATTTTCTCCTGGGCTCTTTTCTTATTTTTCAATTCTTGTCATTATCAACAATGCTGCAATGAACATACTTGTAGATCTACCTTTGCAAAATTTTGGGGGTAGATTTATGTATGTGAAACTTGAATTGGTATGTAAAATATTTCTAGAGGTAATTTGTTATCTGAATTATACAGTATGCACACTCTGGCCTTCGAGTATTACATTCCCGAGGTCATCTGCAATATGTAGATATGTAGACTGATAAAATAAATATCAATATGTACCTGTGGGAAGGCAAAAAGCATTTTATCTTTTCTGCACTCTAGAATCAACATGAACAGAGCCAAGCAGTCAAAGCAAACTACTCCTTTTACTGATGAATACAGCACTGATATTTCTGTCCCCAGATGACAAACATGGTCCAAGAGCTTGTGAATTCCAAGTAGTTCATCTCAATCGCAAGCCCAAACACTATGTCTGCCAATCACTCTAAGCAACAAGGAGACCTGAGGCAAAAACAGTAAGGAAATGGTTGCTGTGGAACCTGCTGCCCTCTGATACCCTACATGAGAAAACCTAAGGATGCACATTTAAAAACTGCTAACACTGACTCTTTAAAAATAATCGTAGAAAATATGCACATAAATAATTTCCAGCAGGACAAAAGTGTTTCACCCAGTCTTCCAGACTCCCTTCTCAGAGATGGCTTCTATTGTTACTTATGAAAACCTGCAGAGATTTGTCTAGGAGAGGGATTCTCAACCTCGGCATTATTGACATTGTTTTTTTTTTGCAGGATAATTTTTTTCCATCATTATGGAAGGGTTGTTTTGTGCACTCTAGGATGTTTAACAGCATTCCTGACCTTTACCCACTGGATGGTTTTCTGAGGAAAAGTTGTTCAAAAGTACACCCTCTTGTATTTCCAAAGACCAGGATGAAGGACTTTGGTGAAGAATGTTGATGAAACTTTTTAGCTTTTTAAAAACTTTCTGTAGGCTAAATCCAATTTAGCCAAGTTACTGGAAAGTGCAAATGATTCTCAAGCAGAGGACCCAGCCCCTTGAAACTGTGTGCCAAGATCATACAGCATGCCATAGCATAACTTCTGGAAAGACTTTTCGTATTCTCATAGATCTGTATATGATAAATACTTTGTTATCATTTTCTGTGGTGTTCATGCCTCTTGGTGCTGAGATGTGCTGTCTGCTTTCATCTATGTGTCGAGTTACAGATATACATGATCAAATAAAGTCAAGACAAGAATCAAACCTCAAAATATTCTTGCCTGCAGCATGTACCCAAAAAAAAAAAAAAAAGTCAATCGTGCCAGGACTATGCAGGCCAAGTGAAGTCAGGAGTTGTGCAATTACCCAGCAGAGGTTGAAATTTTTGATAAAAACAGAGACTTCATTGAAAATCCAAGCATAAAATGAAGTAAAAAGAATTTTTTAAAGGCCATTTTGATACTTCGCTAACATGAACACTGAAAACCATGGTTTCTGATCTCTAGAATTTATTTCCTTTGTAAAACACAGGATGAAATAGATTTTCCATTCCCAGATTTTCTGGGTTGGTCATTTGGCTCTGATTGAAACCAAGTTTTTAAATCAGACCAGAGTGTTCCATACTTCGCCATTGCCTGATTGAAGACAATGATCTGTTCTTTCACTCAGGGAACATTTGTTGGAAGCCTACTATGTGTCGAGTCCTCAGTTAGACTCGGGGACATTAGCAATTAAGACACTGTGGCTGCTGGCCAGTCCTCACATGAAAGTATTCAGAGGAGAGGGACTGGGGCCACTGTGCATGGTGGTTCCTGGGCAAGAAGCTCCTGGGGTTTAGCATAGCCTGGTTAAGGCTCAAATAAACTGACTTATGCAAAAGGCTCTAGTTACTCTTGGAAAAGCAGTTGAAGTCTGTGATCTGGTCACTTCCCATTCACTCTGTTGGTGAAGAAGGGATCCCCTGCTCTAATTAACATGAGATGGCCAGACACACGACACCTGACACTGGACAGATGCAACTGGTAGCAGTTTATTAGTCAGGAATACTTAGCCTGGGAGAAGAGGATACTACACACTCTGCAGTGACAGAAGTTGCACACAGAAGCAGAGCGAACCAGCAGAGTCTGTGCAAGGCAGGCTTTGTAGCAACACGAAGATGAGGTGCCCCCTCACTCCTGCAGGAAGAAGGGATTACTTGTTCAAATTCTGCAGGTTGGGAGGAATAAGGAACCTATTAGGTTTAGAACTGGATGAAGTGCATCTGGTTTGGAGACTAGGGGAACTGGGGATGAGGTCGGGGGCATTTTGCCTCTGGTCAGGGATATACCTGATGAGAGCAGGGGAATTCATGGGTAGGCCTTTGAGACCCCATGAGGTCAGAGCTGTGAAGGCAGCACATAGAATTTCAGGCTTACCATAAAGTCTGTAGGCTTCTTATTGACAACGTTTCTCCTATGTCTCTTCTCAAACAGGAGAAGGTTTAGCACTGATGGCATAGACTAAATTTCTACCACTTGCAGCCTAAATGCAAGCACACAAACAATGCTTGCTGATTGATTGCTGTGACATTATTTCTTTTTGTCTAGCGTGCAGTCTTCCTTCTTTTAATAGCATTCTAATTTGCAGAGACGTGTTCCCCCACCCGCAATCCATATGTCCTTGGGGTTTTGGTGAGTTTGAGTCCCTTCTCTGGAGTCTGAGGATGAGCTAGTACTCAGACTTGACCAATCAAAACATCCTATTACCCTGGCCACAGTGATTGGTTTGGAGAGAGACATTCAACCCAGGATGGTCTCAACTGGGACTTTGGTAATAAAAAATTAAAAGAAAGTTCTCTTTTTCAATGGAGATTGCTAAACTGGAAACTGTAACACCACGGTTTCTGCAGGATCAGATGTAAAGAGGACCTGTCTGGAAGTGAAAGTAACACAGCGGGTATAGGAGAGTGAACAGAAAGAAGGATAATAGTGGAGGATGTCATTTCAGTTTCCAAGGCAGCACGGCTGGGACTGAAAATACAGTGGTGCCCTTTTAGTTGCAGGGGTTACATTTCAAGACTCACAGTAGATGCTTAAAAGCTTGGACAGTACCAAACCTTATATGCACTATGTTTTTCCCTTTACGTACATAACTATGATAAAGCTTAATTTATAAATTTGACATAGTAAGAAATTAACAATAAAAGTAGAGTAATTACAATATAATAAAAGTGATGTGAATGTGGTCTCTCACAGGATTTTATTATACCGTACTCACCCTCCTACTTATTGATTGCTGGTAACTGAAGCCATGGAAAGTGAAACCAGGGATAAAGGGTGAACTATTATACCTTTGGCTATTTGAATAGATGAAACAATAAATTCCCCCTTAATTTTTTGCTTAAGTTGATTTGACATAGGTTTTTGTCACTTGCAGATAAACAGACTAATAGTCAGTTGCCTTACTTGTACCTTTTGTACAGGAAAGGAACAGCTCGTACTAATCAGCTGGTGACCTAATCTTTTGCTTCTTTCTGGTTATCCTGATTGGTAACGACAGTGCGATGGTAACCTCCCAATGACTACAGAACTGTCCTCTGTCCCCAACTTTGCATCAGCCAGGCTTGTACTTGTTCTGTTCTTTGAGCAAAATAACCTTGGTAACACCCTGAGAACTTCATTCTTCTTCCCCTCTGCTTCAAACATTGTCCCTTGGGTCTTCATTTTGCCAGCACCTTTGGCAATTCAGCTGAAATGCCACTGCCTCAAGAAGCCTTCCCTGCACCCAAAGCCAAGCTTGTGGCTCAATTATTGTTTCTGGTGATTTTCTGTTATCTTCACCATAATCCTTATCACCATCTGACATTTTCTTGTTTATGTATTTTGTCTTCCGACCTCCATGACTACAAGCTCCATGAGAATGTGGATCTTCCTGTGTATGCTCAGGGATCAGAAGATTCCTTGACACATAGTTGGACCTCAGGAGAAGTTTGTGAGATGTAACAATGAACAGCCATATATGCAGTTGTTGTTTATGTAGGTACATGAGCTTATGTATGAGCCTTATGTGGATTTACTCAATTGTCAAATGACCTCAAGTAACAATTCCTGTATGTGTATGCAGGGAAATTGAGTTTTGGAGAGGTTTAATAACTTGCTTAATGTTACACACCTGGGAGATGGTAGTGGTGTGATTTAAACAAAGGACTAATTACTCCAAAATTGGTGGTCTTCTTCAGTGACTCCTAGATTTGCCTCAAATCACATATTCTAAAATTCTAGCAAATAAAAATTCTTGCTAGATTGTGAGTTGCAGCTGAGGAATGATTTGTAGAATGTGGACCTCATAGAGACAACTGGCCATCTTCTCTGTGTAACATCTTCAGGAGAACACAGAACCAGAGTGGCTCTAAGTGGACATTCTAGTAGATATGGCAGAAACGGGTCACATCTGGAATGCACTGTGAATGAAATTATTGAGGGGAAACTAAAGGGTGTTTGGTAGGACAGCTACAGCCTGCAGGAAAAGCAGTTGTGACAAAAATACACCGGCAAAGTGAACGGTAGAGAGAGATTGTAATGGTTTCAAATGCAGGGGGTTGGTGTGGGTGGGTTTTAGGGGGATATGTGAAACACAGTCTCTATTAGGAGGGATACAGGATGTAGAAGGAAAATAAACTCCAAGTTTGGAATTATTGTAATTGACAAGTGAATATATTGTTAGTTGTTGGAAAGAATCACAAAGTCTGAATAAACTCTCTACAGAAAAAAGTACAACGTAGCGAAATGACAACATATAATAGAAATTGAAAGACTTACTTGAAGTTTGATTGTGTAAAACATCCAGCTGTCAAAGATTCAATTTCTTGTATTTTTAAGGTTTATTTAATCTTTATGTAGAGTTTTACATGTAAGAATATAAACTGAGCCAAGGAAGGCTCTTTTATCCTTTTTTGAGAACCTGAATTCATCCTTTTCATCATCAGGCTTTCAAGAATAAAAGCTCATGTGATATTGAAAACACCACTTTTGATGCTTGAAAAGGATGTAGCAGGGAGCATTAGAAGTTGTACATGTGTATGTGTCAATTTTTAATATTTAGCCACATGGTAGACATGAAACCCTACTGCTTTGTATATTAACTGGAAATATTTTTTTCCTTCAATTCAGCACACTGGTCATCTCAAAATGGCCATAATTATATACATGTGGCACGTGCCTATAATCCCAGCACTTGGAAGGCTAAGGCAGGAGAATTGCTGCAAGTTCGAGGCCAGTCTGGGTTCTGTAGGGAGTTCATGGCCAGCCTGAAGTACAAAGATAAATCAGAATCAAAATAAAGAGGTGGGCCATGACAGTGGAGGCTGAGGCAGGAGGATTGCAGTGAGTTCAAAGTCAGCCTGGGCTACACAGTGAGTTCAAGGACAGCCTGAACTACATAGCCAAATTTTGTCTCAAAACAAACAAACAAACAAAACAACAACAAAACACCTCATCAATGCCTTTAATATTGCTCAAGTTGTATCAACCTACTACTGTAAGGTATTGTAGTTGTACTTTATGTAACTGACATTTTCCAGTTATAACTTCCTCCAAGGAGGAACTCCATGTGCTGGCTAATCTTGATTGGCAATTTGACTGGATGAACAAACTCTGAGAAAAGATGCGAGGGCATTAATCTCATCAATGGATTAACCCATTGATGAGTTCATAGCTGAATGGGTTATTCAGAGGTAGAGACTATTTGGGAGAAGTGGGTCATGGATGCCATGAGTTGAGCAACATTACTCCACCACTCATTTGGCATGATGTTTCTGTCTTGGAGTCAGTTGACCATGGACTGAAATCTCTGAAAGTATGAGCCAAACTGTATCTTTTCCTTTAAATTGTGTATATCGGGTATTTGTCCCACCAACAGGAAACTGATTAATATAGTCCATGTAACAGTTTTAACTGAGATTTGAGTAAATTATAAAGTATTAAAATCTGTTCCACTGAGGATTTGAGTATCAGTGGAACAGATTACAAGATGAGGAAACAACTTCAAACCACTCAGTCACCTTATCTTTGACAAACGGGCCAAACACATTCACTGGAAGAAAGATAGCCTCTTTAATAAATGGTGCTGGAAAAACTGGCTCTCTACATGCTGAAGACTAAAACTAACATGTCTATCACCAAGCACTGGACTAAAGTCAAAATGTGTCAAAGACTTAAATATTAAAATAGAAACATTAAACATTCTGGAAGAGAGAATAGGTAGAACTCTTGAAATTGTAGGTAGAACTCTTGAAATTGTAGGTGTAGGCAAACTTCATGAACAAAATCCCAATGGTACAGGAAACACTATGAAGAACCAACAACTGGGATCTTGTCTTATTAAAAAGCTTTTGCATAGCAATAGAAATCACCAACAGAGTGAAAAGACAACCCACAGAGTGGAAAAAAAAATCTTAACCAGTTGTTCCTTAGACAAAGGACTAATATCTAGAATATATAAAGAATTGAGAAAAATCAACACCCCCCCAAATTTAGACTTAATCCATAAATGGGCTTCTGAAATGAATAGACACTTCTCAGATGAAGAAGTAGAAACTGCAAATATAAATATGTAAACAATATTCAACATCAGTGGTCATTCAAAAGATGCAAATTAAAACAATGCTGAGATTCCACTTTACTCCAGAAAGAATGGCTATCAAGAAATCAACCAATGACAATGCTGGTGAGGTTGTGAGGGGAAAAGGAACACTTTTTCACTGCTGGTGGGAGTGTAGACTGATATAATCACTGTGGAAATCAGTGTGGAGATCCCTCAAAAAACTAGGATTAGAGGTTCCATTCAACCCAGCTATTCCCCTTTTAGGTATCTTCCCAGAAGAATAAAAACATCATACCATAGTGATACATGTGCACCCATGTTTATAGCAGCACAATTTGTAATAGCTAAATCTTTTTTTTTTTTTTGTGGCACCGGGGATTGAACTCACGACCTTGCGCTTCCCGGGCAAGCGCTTAGACCACTGAGCTAGAACCCCAGCCCTGTAATAGCTAAATCTTGAAAACAACCCAAATGCCCATCAACCAAGGAATGAATAAAGAAGATGTCTGTTTTTTTAATATAATGGAGTACTACTCAGCCATAAAGAAGGATAAACTTGAGACATTTATAGCTAAATAGATGCACTTTGAGACCATATTGTTAAGGGCAATAAATTGGACACACATGTAAATATCACATTGTGTCTCTGGTGTCAGAAACTGAGTGTGTAAAAAAGAACCAAAATATATAAGAGACATTGTGAAATAGGAAGAAATTGTTTAAAAGGAAAGAGGAATTGGGGTGGGAAGAGAAAAAAATGAGAAAACAAGGATAAAATGGAAACAAAGGTTTGTAAAAAAGGAGGGGAGGAGAAGTTGAGAAGAGGGGAGGGGGTGGGAGAGAAAAAAAGAAGAACTAAGATGTATCATGTACAAGTAGAAGTTCCTTATGATGAATGTGATCATTATATATATAATATATATAAATTGTATCAATAAATTTAATAAATAAAAATATTTTATCTTATCAATTTAAAAATTGTTTTTATCCTGAAATAATTTCAAACTTAACTACAAGTTTCACATATGGTACACAGAATTCATGGAGTTTTTCCCTGAGTGTTTTCATCTTATATAAGGATAACACAATTATCATAACCAGAGAATTAACACTAATGTAACACTACCATATTATATAATTATGATCTATAAGCTCAAATTTCATGAGTTTTCTCTCTTCTGTCTACTTCTTATACTAGAATTGAATCCAGGATCCCATTTTGCAATTAGTCAAGTTTCTTTGGTCTTCTCCCATTTATTGGGATAGTTCTTGTCTTGTGTTATGGCTTGCATCTAGATGTTCCCTGGAAGCCTCATTCAGTCATAGGTGGGCCTTTTTCAGAGGTGGCTGGGTCCAGAGTGTGCGACACTGGGATTGATTTATGGTACAATGCCAGGATCAAGGGCACTAGGATTAAGGGTGTGAATGCTACCCACCCTAAATACTCTGGATAAAATATAAGGGATAGAAAGAGATGTGGTTGTGCCTTGTTGCTTTGCTACCTTCTCCCCACCATGAACTGTTTCTCCTTGGGATGCCTGTTTGCCATGCCACCCTGCCTTGGAGCCAGTCAGTTATGGACTGAAACTTCTACAAACCGTGAGTTAGATAAACCTTTCCTCCTTTAACTTTGGGTGTCAGCAAAGGGAAAAGTAGCTAAGATATCTTGCTATCTCCCACCCACTCTCAACTACTGGTTCCTAAGTGAATCTTCTAAAATGCCAAAAAGATCAAGCTATTCACCTGCTTAGTATGTTAGGGGTCCCTCATTGTTTCAAGAATAAAATGCAAATGAACGTGCATGCAAATGGTAAAAGCTAAGGCTTTGCATCATCTCACTCCCAACCACTCTTCTAGCCTCATCTCCTACCGCTTCATTGCATGGCAGCCATCAGGATCCAGGCACATGATGCTGGCTGTGCATTCTCTCTTGAACCACACCCAAGGGGCCTCTGTGTGCAGCACTCCCTCTGCCTAAAGGCTGTTCCTAGATATTTAACAAATATTTACTTGATGGTACTCTATGCAAGCCACTGTGCTAGACACTGTGAATATATTAAGAAGTAAATCATAGTTCTTGGATTTAAGGAACTCCCTAAAGAAAGGAAACAGACATGTACGAAAAATGCTTATAGTATACAGTACTCCAAATAAGTACTATCTTAGAGACGGGTTCTTAGAGAAAGTGATGTCTATGCTTGGTGGATAGAAAGGGGTTTGTCCTGAAGACAGGCAGAAGTGGGCTGATATACACAAAGTAGCTTCTTGGGCATCTGAATGGGAACAGTGAGGTGACAGGAAGAGGTGAGGGACAAACTGGCCAGGCAGAAATCCCTGCAGCTTAGGGAGCTCCAAGAAGCCTTACCTGACTCTCTTCTCTCTTTAGATACTCAGTGTCTGTGTTCTCTGGCACCGGAGGTATACCTCTCATGCTGATTGCCAAGGTGGTGTTTTAAGCCATGTATCTCCCCCATACTTGCCATACCTTTTGAAGGAAGCAGGGCTGCTCTGCCTTACCACTGTACCCCAGGACTTTGGGCAATGCTGAGCTCTCACCACCCAGACACACTGACATCTCAGTGCCCTTAAAAGGCCAGATGGAGTGGGAGAACTGACACCACTGCTCCTTAGACATTCTCTCCAAGCCAATGCCACACATAATAGCAAAAGAGCTACGCTGAGCTGAGTGCTGGTAGTTGCTGGAAACACTGGACTTGAGGTACAGGTTTTTGAGACTTGCACAGTGGTGTGATGACTTCCTAAAGTTGTTATAACTATTCTGTGCTCTGCTACTGCATTTTACAACAGCTGGGCTCCAGAACTGTTAAACTTATCTTTCCTTTTTTTCTTCCTTTTTTCCTTTTCCTCTGTTTTCCTGCTTTCCTCTCTTTTTACCACACCCTGCAATTCTTAGACAATGGTTTTGTTATGCAGAAGGTGGTGAGACGTTAGTTCGAAGGCAACACAAGCACTCTTCATTTCTGCCCTGGCTGAACTCAAAGCCAAGTTTTCTGGGGTGAACAATAGCACTGGAATAGATGATGGGTGGACAATCTGGGTTCACTATCTTGTGCCCCAGGAGTCTCAGCTTCTGGAAAGGCAGGAACTGGAATTGAGTAATGAGGGTGCAACCTCTTTTGGAATAGTCTGTTCATCACCCTTGCAGGGAGAAGGGCAGAGGAAAAGAGGAAACACAGCCTCACTGTGTCTCATTCCAGTTCCTTGATTTTGAAGGAAAAGCACCAAACTCTTCCCACTTTCCTGGAGCAGAAATGCCACATCCAGCTGTCTTTGCAGCCTCTGGCAGGTTAAAAACCATACATTTCGACGGATTTACACCATTTTAAAATTCTCCCTGCCGTCCCTGTTGCTAGCTCCCCTGAACACGGAGGTGCTCTGAGCAGACTTTCGGGCTCATTTTCCAGCGTCTAGTGTCATGTGCCTCCTTTGTGTTGAGCTCTCCCCAGCACAGTCTCTCTGTCCTTGATGGAGGAAGCCAGCTAACCTCCAGCTTCCTTTGTTAACTTCCCAGCTCTTCTGCCCACCGCCTCTGTACATCTGCTTTGTTTTACAGCGCTGTGCACAGGATCGAATTTCTCACTTTCAAATGAAAATAACCATGGCTTCTGTGTCCACTGCACGGGCACTTTTGGGTGCAGAGGCATGCGGTGTAGCCGAGAAACTTCTAAGAGGCTCACGGCTTTCAGGACAAGAGGGCCAACAAGGTTTACTCCTGAAGACTGGACAAAATCAGCAACTCCACAAGACACAACAGCTGTCCCAAGCCTATCTTTGCCCTTCTCTCAGAAAAATCAATATGCAGAGTGAGTAGGAGTTCAAGTTCCCAGTGCCGTCCTCTTGAAGCTCAGTGACCCTGCCAGGTTACCTTGGCTGGCTTTTAGCTTCCCTTTCCTCGGCTCTAAAACGGGAACCGAAACTGAGGTCTACATCACAGGGGAAGTGGTAAGGATTAGATGAGATGCTGTGTGTAAAATGCCCATCATACAATTTAGGGCTAAAAGCACACCGAGTATTATTAACAGCAGGTTGCTTCTCTCCTGGAACATGGGGCACTTGGCTGGCCGACTCGAAAGTGTCCCTATCCTTCCAGGACCCTTCATGTCCTATTATGTCAGGTTGTTGTTGGTGGTGGTGGGGTCCCAGAGGCCGCGCTCCTGGGACAGCGGCGTAACTGTGCTCGCCCAGGTGGGGTGAGCAGGCGCCTGGCTCGGTGCGAGCACCGGACGGCTCCGACCACGCGGAGGGTGTGGCGAGCCCCGGTCCCGGGTGGCTGCGCGCGCCTGCTGAGCGCCTAGCCAGGCTCTGCCCGCTGGGTGCGGCCGGGGGGACGCCTGAGTCACCCCGAAGGACAGCGCGGGGCATCGGCCTCCTGCGGCCGCGGCCCCCAAACCCAGCTTGGCCACGAGCTGGAGCCGCTCTGGCCCCGACTCCCGCGGGCCGCTCCGAGAGCGGGGGCGGCAGGGTGCAACGCCGCCAGGCCCCGGCCCGCCCCGGGAGGTGCCCGGACGCTCATCAAGTGACCAGGAGCCCGTCCAGGAGAGCACGGGCCTCCGAGCGAAGCAAGCGGCAGCCCGCAGCCCGGGCGCCACCGCGCCGTCAGCGCCTTCCTGTGCCGGGTGATCCGTCTCCGCACCCGCCCGAAAAACATAGTCCGCCCCGCGCGTCCTTGTGCAACGGCGCTCGCGCCCCAGCGGGTGACTCCTTGGTGCCCGCACCCTTGTCTTTCTCTTTCGAAGTACTCTGGGACCCACGAAGGGGAAGAACCACCCCTCACAAGAAACCCCCAAGAGAGACGCTAAAGAGCGAGCCGAGGGGAAGGGAAGGAAAGCGCGGCCGGCGGAGGGAGACCGCGCGGAAGACGCAGTGCGCACGCGCGCCGTGAGAACGAGTTCCGGTCTGGCCGCGGCCTGTCCCTAAAAATAGCCCCGGTGTGGGGATCCGTGCGCGGGTGTCCCGGCGAGTCCCGGGCTGAGGGAGGCGGCTCCGGGCGGCGCTGAGTGCCGCGGCGGGCCCGGGCTGCGGCGTGTGTGCGCCCGCCAGCTGCGCCGGAGACACGGTGAAGGCCGCGGGCGGCGGGCTCTGGCCTCGGGGCTGGCAGTGCTGGAGGGGGCGGTGTCTCTGCGGGGGGCTGGCTGGGGCTGCGATGGGGGCGCTGGGGCGAGGGGCGGCGCGACGACGCGGGGCGCCCGCGGGGACCCCGGGACGAGGCCGTGTCGGGCTGGGACGGGGTCGGGGTCACGGGCGCGCGGCGGCGGCGCGTGTAGGGCGCGGAGCGGCGGCGAGGGGCGGCCCCGTCGGGGTGGGCGGTGAGGGCGAGGGGCCCGGAGGGTGGGGGGCGGGGGTCGGGGCCTGACGGCGCCCCTGGGGTCCGCTCGGGGAGGCTCGGCCGCGGGTGCGTGGCGGCAGCTTCCCCGGGCCGGGGGGCGGCGGTGGACGTCGCTTCCTTGAAAGTTGAAGGAGTTCCCGGGGGCCTCGGAGCTTTCTGGGCTCTTTCCTGTTGCCCTCGGGGGCCGGGGTCTCCCCGAAGGGCCGGACCCCCGGTGCGGGCCGTTCTCCTGTGGCTGCACTTGGAGAAGTTCCCCACTTCTTCTTTGGGAGAAGGTTGGTCTAACGGGGCGGAACGCTGAGGTCCGAGGTCTGCATGTGTGTGTGTGGGGGGGGTCGGGGTCGGTATCTGGGGCGGCGTCCCGGGCCGGGGGCACCTGCGGGTGTGGACAGCCGGCCACGCCGGGCGACGTCGCGCCGACCTCTGGAGAGGCTGCGGAGGGAACCTGTCTCCCCTCCATCTAAGTAGATCCTAGCACGCTGGGAAGCCGCTGTGTGATAGAAACTTTGCCTTTTGGTTTGTTGTCATCTGTAGACAGAGAGGGTTAAAAATAGGTGACAGGGCACCAAGTTTTGGAAAGGTGTACATTTCTGCATTAGAAAAAAAATTTTTTTCCCCATAAAAGAGTAACTATTAAAATTGTTGCTCAGAGCTGGAATGGATTTCCTGAGCTGTGAAGCGAGTCTCCTGTCATGATCCAGTAGGGAAACGTGTGTATATTGAATACAACATAGTGTTAACCTTCATTTTAGTTTACAATGAAATTGAGATTTCAATAACTGCTATTACAAAGGCCTGCTGTGATGTGTTAACAATAGTATGTGTATTTTAACGCAAGTATTATCCAATATTTTTAAAGTTTTTAGCACAGCATGTTTCTCTTGTGTCTTGTATCATCATTACTATATGAAGATAAGGTTCTTGAAAGCGGTAATTAGGTGTATATTACACAAGAGTACTTTCCCTTTAAGAATCCAGCTGTGTTGTTTTGGCAACTGCTAAGTACTCTAGTTGTCAGTTTTAAAATCTGTGTTACCTTGGCAGTACTTGAACAGTCTGGAAAAGGTAAACAAAATAGTTTTTTTAACATACAAAAATGACATTTCTTTTAATATGAATTTAGGAAATGAAGATAAAAGTAACTATTGTGCTATTATGACTTCTGTGTGTGCATTTTTTGTTTTGTTTTTGTGTTTTGGAGAGCTCTGTCTTTAGTCTTATTTCTTTTCCTGCAAATGGCAACTTTTGTTTTAGGGAAAGAGTCAGTGTTTTACTAAAGCAGATGCCAAGTTAGAGTTTATATTAGAAGTAAGTTTGTACAAATGTAGTGTTTATAGACACATGTCCATGCCATATGAAACAGTAAGATTAATATTTGTTGTGTATGCTGATGCATTCGACACTAGACTCACCTTTAGTTCTCAGTGACCATTGTTGCAAAAGTTGAGATGTTATAGTAAATCTTCTAACCAACTAAAACTAGTGATTTTGAATGCTTGTAGACTCTAGATTAATAATTCTGTTAGAAGAGTGCTTTCAGTAGGTACCTATTGAAGCAGTCAATGCTTGTGAAGTAAGAGTGTTCTCTCTATAAACAGTTATTTGCTTACCTATTCACATTATAGTTATATAAATTAAAATCTTTTTCATGTTTGAACAGAGGTGTTAAAAGTAAACTTAACTCTTTCTATGACACTTTTTAAAAATTAAATTATTGGGGGTGATCAGGGAAAGAAAAATAGTTTATTGACGCTCAAAAAATAATAATTGTCACTAAGCTGAATTATGACCTGAGAATAATTCTTTCATATAGGGCTTTTAAAAGCGTTTCCCCAGTGGGTATATGTGATAAAGAGATTTTTTTTGGGAATAATTTCTGAAAAACGTTAAGTTATTTCAAGTTGTGATGCTGTATTTTTCCAGAGAAGATTCATTACAGCTTTGTATTTTCCATTTAGAATACAGTAGTAGTTGATATTAATTTTGTTAATATTCAGGTAATAACAGTGTCATTCATTGTTTGACTACCAAAGGTATTCGAGGGTGGTTAAGTAATTACGGAAATGTTTGTTAGAAAATGATTTTGAAGTTGGAGGTAGTCTACTTTTCTCATTAGATTTTATGTTCTGATTTAGCCTCCTAAATATGTAGGATATAGGACATAGTCCCCTAAAGACAGAAGCAAATTTGTTTTTGTAAAGTAGTATGCTTGTCAGTTTTGGAAAGCCCTTTTTTCCTCTCTTTGCTGCTTTTAGTCTGGCAAGAGGAATTTAGTGCTTCATATAATGATGAGGTGGATGTTTTGGGGGGCATTTTGATCAGATCGTGCCCCCATTTTGTTTTGAAAGATATACTCATGGTACATATAAATGTTGCAAAGTCCAGTGTGAGTTTTATCAGTGAAGGGGCGTTTGGAATACTGCTTTTTGGGAAAAGGCTCACTGTTGCTTTTTTCTGGAGATGAGAAAGGAAAGCTATAAATGTTCTCAGTAAATTGAGAGGTGTGTACTTTCTTAATGTTTTAGTAGTAAAGAGAAGTGCACATACGGAAATGGTATCAGTGTTTCAGCTGGATAACCTAGAATAAGTAAATTCTTTAACATGTCATGCTGATTTGCAAGCCCTCATAAAGGAAAACTGATTATATAATTAGATCTTGATTCAGATACTAGCTTCACTGCTGACAAAAGTATGAAATACCTTCTGTAAAATGAAAATTATACCACTTGCTCCATGGTGTTATTAGAATTTAATTGAGAATGTGTGAAAAGTCCTAGCTCATTGCCTGAAGTGTAAAGTACAAAAATTCACATTGCCTGATGTCCCTTCCTCCTCTTCCTGCTTTCATTGCTTCCTTCCTGTGAAGATTATGTACCTCTTTGCCCAGTATGTGTATGTTTAGTGTTTGTGACCAAAGAACTTCATATGGTTTATCAGTAAAGGAGAATGCTCATGTATTTATTTTAGGATAAAGTATCCCACTGTCTCAAATTCATTGTCGAATTAGACAAAACGTTCAGTTGGCTATTCTGCATTAGATTTTTGATTTCCATAGGTTGCCTCTAACCTCTGTAATCTCTCCTATTTTTTTTAATTAGAATTGAATATAAGTGGTTTCTCTGGAGTCATTGAATTATGTCTCTTAGAAATGATCTATGAGAGTTATCTTTAAGATAACAGTATTTAAAATCTGAAGTTAGAAACATTTATATAACTTACTTGGTGTAAGTATGCATAAAAATAACTTTAGTGGGTAATTATAATTTCTTCAAATTTCATTTTATCTAGTCTGTGAAACAAAATTATTTTATCCGTGTGTCCTTTGTGTACTCTATAATAAAAAGATCTCATGTCCACTTTATTACAATGAACAGTAGTATAAACCCTTTTGTTGATTAATAAGTCTTGTGCCTAGCATTGGTTATCTTGGCACTTATTTAACAAATACGATATATATATATATATATATTTTTGTTTGTTTGTTTGTTTGTTTTGTTTTTGCCTCACTGGGGATTGAACTCATGACCTTGCGCTTGCCAGGCAGCTGCTTACACCACTGAGCTAACTCCCTGGCCCTTACAAATACTATATTTTTAGTAGGTGTTTTATTATTTATAAATTTTAATTATATTTGCTGAATAAATATTTTACTTACTGTTTTAGTAGTTGCTTAAGATGAAATCATAAGCACGTACATTTTAAAAAGTCTCATTTGGTAGGCAGAATATTGTATTTAAATATTGGTGTAAGATGGCCGGCAATTTACTTTATCATTTTATCAACGGATGATGTAGAAAACCAGAGGATTTAACATGGGCAGAAATAGACAATAATTAATCAGATTTCCAGTAAATATCAACCAACGCATATCTTTTTAAAAAACTTAAAAATTTTTTCATTTTAAAGAAAAAAATTAAAATTAAACAGTTTCAAAATAGGCTCATAGAGTAACAATAATTAATATATTGTGTATTGTTATCTTTATAGTAGTTACTCAGAGTACAAGATACAGGCATGAAATATTGTTCACACAATATTAGCACAAACCTTTCTTCTCAATGAACAGAAACTAGCTGTGTAACTATCTTGTATATATATATATATTTTTTTTTTCCTTTTCCCTTCCTTTCTTTCCCCTTTCCCACATCATAGTTGCTCTTTTCTTTTGAACAGTTTCTTCCAGTTCACAATATCTGGTGTACATTTCAGATCTTATTTTCTTGTTCTACTTCTCACACTAGTGAGACAATGCGATGTTTACACATGTGTGTCCAACTTATTTCACTTAAGAGTATGGTCTTGAGTTGCATCCATTTACCTATAGAAGTCTCAGATTTATACTTCTTTATGGCTGAGTAGTGCTTCATTTTATAAAAAACCACATCTTTTTCATCCGTTTCTCAGTTGATGGGTGTTTGGGTTGTTTCCAAGTTTTATCTGTTACCAATTGTGCTGCTGTAAACATGGGTGCACATATCTTGCTGTGGTATGATATTTTTAATTCTTCTGGGAAGATACCCAGAAGGGGGATAGCTAGGTCAAATGGTTGCTCTAATCCTAGTTTTTTGAGGAATCTTCATTCTGATTTCCATAGTGGTTGCACCAGTCTGCACTCCCACCAACAGTGGAGAAGGGTTCCTTTTTCCCCCACAGCCCTGCCAGCATTTCTTATTGGCTGATTTCTTGATGATAGCCATTCTCTCTGGGGTGAAAGGGAATCTCAGTGTTGGAAGGAACGTCTTTTAATGGTTGTCTTGAATTAATATTTTCTTACATGAAAATATAAACTTTATGGATTTTTAAAAATTATCATCAAGAAGTGTATGTGCTTTGACATATGTTTTCAGTAATGAGTGGTGAATTTAGACTTCATGAACTGGCCCTTTTTATCTGGTTATTTTTGTGACCAGCAGAATGCATATGGAGGTTGACATAAATTCATTTAAGGTATGATTTGTGACCCTTGGAAGAAAAGCTGTTTCCTGTTTGAACTGGAAAGATAACTTCAACTTTCCAATTTACTAAAAATAAGGTGACTGGGCATGGTGGCACATGTCTGTAATCATGGCCTTCTAAGCGACTGAGGCAAGAGGATTACAAATCCAAGCCCAGCCTGGACAACTTAATGACTTAGGGAGACCCTGTCTCAAAATAAATAAAAAGAGCTAGGAATGTAGCTTAGTGTGAAGACCCTGGGTTCATTTTCCATTGTCACTAAAATAAAATAAAGTAAAATAAAAAGAAAGTGTTCTTTTATTCAGTAATAACTGTACTTGCTTGTCTCATCTTTTATCCTCATCACCAGCAATCCATCTACTTCATAAGAGATTGGAATTGTATTTCTGAAATTCAGATTTATGTGTTGCTTATTTTTAAAACTTTGAAGGCATGTAAGATCAGTAGAATGGCCCTAATGTAAGGTATAAAGGATTGACCTCTAAAATCAGACTGCTAAGTGAAAATACCTACTGTATTACTCTGTGTCTCTGAGTTCTTATTTCTACACTTAGTCTGTTATTTGGCAAATTGTGTTTTTGAGGGCTAGTGTATAAAAGAGTGATTATTCAATAGTCACTTAGATGTTTAAACAAGATGTGTATCATAAAGCACAATGACTGACATGGCATACAGGAATTTTTTCCCTACTATTACTCTTACTGCTGCTGAAGCTACTGCAGTTTATTAGTCTTGGATCACTTCATAATATGATTCCATGCTTTTTTTCCAGGCTCATTGTCAGCCACTGCCTTTCAGTTTCTGCGCCCTTGTCAAGGCGAGCTGTTCCTCCTTCTTTGAAAAGGCCATATATTTTTATTTTGATGACTCCCGCTTTTATTTCTTTAGCCCAGGTTTCTCTTGAGCTTGATATCTACCCAGATATCTGGTTGGAATCTCAAGCGTCATACAGTGTTAGCCATATGGCTAAAATAGAGCTAGTTTTCCCTCTCCCCCAGCCTTCTTTTCACTTCCAAACCCTTTGGCCTCTCCTTGCCTTTCCTATCCAGTAAATGACAGTGTTCATGGCAAAAGATTATGATATTCTTTATTCCTTTGCTTTAATCTCAAATCTAATCCATCCTCAAGTTCTTTTGTACCTTCACAGTTTATCTTGAGCAAATCTACTACTCTTAACGTTTACTGCCATTTCTTTGTTCTAAGGTATCATTATTTGTGTGAATTATTGTATAAACTCTTGAGTGAGTTTTTCTTGCTCCATACAGCTTCTTTGTTCATACAGCTGCTCTAAGGATCATTGTAAGAATTTAAATCAGGTATTATTTCTTCGCTTAAAATCTTCTAGTGACTTCTCAATCTTCTCAAAGTAATACTCTTTTCCCTAGACTAAATGGCCCTGGATGATCTTTCTCCTCTCGTCATTCTTCCTCCCATTCATTGACTAGTGGTCTTGAGGGCCTTCCTCTTTTAGGACAATCTGCACTTTTTGACTGCCTTCCTGGGTAGTCTTTGTATGGCTGGCTCAGCCAAACCTATCTTAGCCTACATCTTACTTTCTCACTCTGAGACCAACTTTGCCCATACTATTAATGTTGCTCTCTGTCAGTTTATTCTCTCACACAGTTCTTTCCTTTAAGACATTTACTATCGTTTGTACAGATCTGCCTTTTTTTTTTTTTTTTTTTT
>RJWT010005506.1:0-30841 GCA_004365215.1 Cuniculus paca | reverse complement strand
AACTTGCAGGACTTAATGGATTGGAAGTGTACATATGGAAAAAAGGATGAGTAAAGGAATTTTTCCCCAGTTTCTAAGTAACATAGCTGAGAAATGTACCATTTACTGACAAGTATAAGACTATGGAAGGGACAGAAGTACAAGTTTGATGTTAAATCCATAAAACATCCAAATGAAGATGTCTGTGGGCAAGATTAGATATGCAAGATTGGAGAGCCAAGAAGAGATTGGGCCCAAAGATATAAATTGAAAGTTATTAACACTGAGAATATATAAATCTGTAGTAACACATAAAATCTATTCTATAAGGTCTTTAAAGGGAAAAAGAAGCTCCTAAAATCGAACACTGAAGAATTCAAACATTTAGGGGAATGTTCAGAAGAGAGAAAGTCAACAAAGGAGATTTACAAAAATAGGCCCAAAACAAGAAATATTTCAGGAAGATCCTCAAAGCCATGTATTTTAAGAGGTCAAGTGGGAAGAAGACAGGCAGCATATACTGGATTTGGCAGCATGAATGTTACAGAACTCTTAATAAGGATGATTTTTGGGAAATAAAGGCAAAATTCAGACTGCAATAGGGTTGAGAAACAAAGAATAGTTGACACACAGTACTTAGGGAACTCTTTGGAGAATTTTGGCAATAGAAGATTCATTCCTTCTATTCATTTATTGATGTTGCTCATTCAATTTATTAAGCAAAGAGTATCTAATTTTAGCAATGAAATCTCCTAATGATCCCTTCAAGATGAGTTGCAAAATGTACTTGCAAATAATGAAAAGTTTTGATCTCACATATAGGATTGTTGATTGCTAGCCAAATAATTCTAAAAATGTCTACATCCAAAAATGATGATTTCAGTTTTAAACATTAACTCAAGCCATTCTTCTGACAGTAACTGAGATGCAAGACTGATTGTCCTTTGAGAAAATAACTGATATGTGAGAATCAAATGTTATCATGGGAAGATAAAAGTATAGGCATTTCTCTTATATAAGTAACTGGAAGTATACCTAATTGTCATTTAAATGGTATTTTTTGGGGCACTGAGGAGCACAGGAAATAGCACACTTAAATCTATTCTCAAGGTTTCTAAATTGAGATATAAGTACTTTTAAGTTATAAAGCATCACTCTGAATGACAGAAACAACAAAGTATGAGAATTTGAAGAAAGGGAAAAATAGAATTCATTATAGGTTTTAATTAATTAAAGATATATATGGTGAAAATTTAATCTTAATGTTTGTGAGCTTTTATATAAATTCTTGAAAAACTGTAGAATGAGATCCACCTCTGCTTGCTGGCCACCACGATTGGAAGGCTTGTTTCCTGCTGGCAGCCAGCACTGGCAGGGAGATGCAGCCAGATAAGCCCCATGTGAATGCAGGCCACCATTGGAGAACCTTGCCTCCTTCAGGCAGTCAGCACCCACTGGGAGAATCAGACAAGCATACCCCTGTGTGCCTGCCCCCATTGCAGGCTGAGAGAAGAAGCAGCCCCACCACAACACACCCCTGGCAGTCAGGGAAGCTCCTATGTAGCTGCACAGGTCTGGAGAAGCCCACTACATGCCCTTCCACCTCCCTGGGAACCTGGAGTCAAAGAAACCTAGGTGCCTGTCCCATTCCCCTACACTGAGGAAGGCCAGCCAACATGGAAAGTGCCTGGGACCCCACAACCAGCTTGTTGGGAGGAAACCAGGAGAATGTCAAGATGAAGGAGCAAAAGGCAATCTCAGACATCCAATCCACACAGAACAAGCCTGGGATATATAGTGATGGAAGAAAATGAAGTCACACACCTGAAATCTCTGAGAGGATAGCAACTGAAGTAAAGAAACAACTTCATGAGATTGAAAAAGTAACAAGATTAGAAATAATGTCTCAGGTAAAAGAATAAATCACAAACATAAGGAAAGAATTGCTAAGCATACCCAAAAAAGACATAGATAAAAAAAGACGAACATATGAAAATGATGGAAATCTTGAATGAACAATATATAAAGGAATTAAAATGCATGAAACAGATTCAAAGAGATATCCAGGAAACTAAAAAGTCAGTTGAAGCTGGCAAAACCAGTTGAAAGAGGCTGAAGATAGACTTTCATACCTTGAAGACAGGATTGCAGTTAGCAATCTTGAAAGATCTCCTAAAAATAACGAAGAACCAGGAAATAACAATTCAAGGGCTACAAGATGACACACAAAAAAATAATTTAAGAATGATAGGTATCAGTGAAGAAGCAGGGGTGAACACAAAAGACATAAAGGCTATTTACAGAAGCAATAGCAGAAAACTTCCCAAACTTGGGAAAAACATCTGGCATTCAGATAAGTGAGGCATATAGAACTCCAGCTAGCCATAACCAAAACAAATTTACACCCAGACATATAATAATCAAGGTCCCAGAAATTCAGCAGAAGAACAGAATAGTAAAAGCTGTTAGAGAAAAGAAACAGATCACCTATAAAGAAAAACCTATCTGAATCATGGCAGACTTCTCAACACAGACCATCAAGTCAAGAAGAGTTTGGAGTGAAGTATTTCAAATTCTAAAAGAAAACAACTTCCAACCCAGATTGACATACCCTGCAAAACTATCTTTCAAAATTGATGGAAAAATAAGATATTTCCATGATAAAGAACAACTCAAGGAATTCATGACCACCAAACCAACCCTACAGAGAGTTCTGAAGGATATTCTAGAGAGAGATAAAGATGACTGTGGTTCCAGGAAGAGCAGCAGAGGAAGATCACCAAACAGGACAGGAAATTGAATGAAGGGGAAAAGTGGAGGGCTCACAGCAGGAGGATAGCATGGCAGAGATGAACCAGTGTATTCCAGTTATAACCATTAATGTAGATGGCCTCAATTCAGCAACAAAACAAAACACAGGGAAAATGGATCAAGAAACAAGATCCATCTAAATACAAGAAACACATTTAACTCGAAAGAAAATTCATAAACTGAAAATCAAAGGAGAAAAACAATTTCTTCACACAACAGGAGACCAGAAAAAAGCCAGGATAACTTGTCCATCAACCACAGAATGAATAAGAAAGATATGGTATTTTCATAGAACAGAAAGCCACCCAGCCATAAAGGATAATCTTGAGGCCCTTGTAGGTAAATGGATACAACCAGAGATCATGTTCATGGGTGAAAAGGTTTGAACTCATACAGGCGAACACTGAGTTATCTCCCTAGCATAAAAAACTGAAGGAGTTAGTGGAATTCAAAAAGCACAATAGATATGAAAGTGATAGCAGAGGAAACACCTAGAAGGAGAAGTTGGTAACCACTGTTAATTTCTTATTGTCTTGTCTTGAACTCTTGTACTATTTTCATAATTTTGTTAGGTTTGGTTTTGTTGTGCCTTGTTTTGTTAGATTTTACTGTGTCTGATGGTATGGGCAGCTATTTTGAAGATAATGGGATGTATTATGGTAACTATTTTTGATTTCCTATTATCTTGTCTTGAGGTCCTATAATGCTTTTATTCTTTTGTTTAATTGGTTTTACTCTGTTTTGTTTTATTCAGTTTTATTATATGTGATGGTATGAACAGCTATTTTGAAGACAATGAGATATTATGGTAGCCATTGTTGATTTCCTATCATCTTATTTTGAAGTCCTATAATGCTTTTATTCTTTTGTTTAGATTGATTTTATTCTGTTATGTTTTGATTTTATTATGTGTGAAAGTAAGGATGGCTATTTTGAAGAAAACAAGAGAAATTATAGTAGTCATTATTGATTTCCTGTTATCTTGTTTTTAAGTCATGGAATGCTTTCATTCTTTTGTTTTGATTGATTTTATTGTGTGAGATGGTGTGGACAACTATTTTGAAGAAAATGACAGGCATTATGGTAGCCATTGTTATTTTCCTGTTGTCTTGTTTTGAAGTCCTGTGCTTGTATTGTTCTGTTCTGACTTGTTTTGTTCTATTTTGTTTTGTTTTATTCTCTTTAAAATAAAAAAAGAAAAACTATAGAAAAAAAGTAAAACAAATTTTTGGGAGTCAGGAAAATTAGTGTGTATGTTACAGTGAAATCTTACCCTCATATAAAGTTGTGTGATTTTCTTCAAAGGTTGTAGCTTTTACAAGTTTCATGATACAGTGTTTTCCAAATTTTTATTTTTACAAATATAAACTTGTGGAACTTATCATCTATTATAAAAGGAATAAAATTAAAGTTTGTAATATTGTTCTTTCAGTCACAAGTGACAAATAGCATGCTTCAAAATGACATAAATTAATAAAATATGAGAAGTCTTATTTACTATTTGTTGTGTAATGCTTTAGATAAACAGAAATATAGATAGATGGAAAATAGATAAATAATAGATGATAGATAGATATAGATAATAGATATTTAGTACTATGAGAATCCATTGAGGTTGATACATTCTTTTGTCAGTTGGAGAGAAGAAAAAAAGAATAAAGACATTAACTTCCTCAAGTCACCAAAATTAGTAAATGTGGAGGTAAATTTTGAGTGTAGGTAAGTCTGGTCCTAGAGTCTTGCTTTTATCACTACATCCTACCTCACAGAATTCATTGGTTTACCTATTTAAAAATTATGGAGTAATACTAATCTCAAGGGATCCTTGATCTAGTGGCTAAAAATCTTGCCAAGAATCCAGCCATGTTCCTTCTTCAATGGCATTTACTCAATTCTCAAACACTATATTATGCTTCCAACAATTGCCCACAACCAGATTTGTTTATTGTGGATAAAATTGCCATAGACATTCCAGACCTCAAATCCTTGCAACACATATTCTATGGAAATAAGCAAAAAGCTATTTTTTACCAAAATCCCAGCAAACCTCTTCTTGCACTGTGTTGGTAATGATTGACTTATGTGCCTAGCTGAGAAGGTATTTTTGTGCCTGATAGGTGGGGAATACCAATAAACTTTAAAATAGGGAATGGGTTTTTTCCAAAGCAAAAGGGGGAACACCATTCTTGGCAGGTAGAGAAAAGTAACTTAGACTACAAGCATCAGTCCAATATCTTCACAGACCCACCTTCCTATGTTTAAATTATGTCATCAAAACAACCAAAAGTCACACCTATTTTCTGTACTTTGTTCTAAGAATTGGAAAAAAAAAACCCAGTACTCTGCTAGTTCTCAAAATAATTTCTCACAATTTAAAAACCTAAGACTAGATTGAAAAGTATAACTATTATTAATATTCCACTTTTCAATAATACAGAAATAACAGAAGTGCATTTTATTAGACCATTTTGAAATGCTGGAACATTTTAAGTTTGGGAATAGAGATCAGTCAGTGGTTAATAGCATATCATACAAGTTGATTACCCTTATCCAAAAGGCTTAAGACTAGAAACGTTTCAGATTTCAAATCTTTTTTTTAATATTGGGATATTTGCATACACATCAACAAGATATCACAGAGATGGAATACTACTCCGTGCATGAAATTTATTTAGGTTCCTATAAGCCTTATATATATATACAGTCTTAAGGGAATTTTATATAATATTTTTTAGTGCATGTGCATTTCAACTATGAACCATCCCATACATGTGGTATCATGTTGACACTCAAAAAGGTTTTGGACTTTGAATATTTGGATTAAAGGTGCTCAACCTATACTATATTCTTCTAATCTGGAATAACAAGAAATTTGAGACATAACAGTAAACAGTCGTTGTTAACCAATTGTCTATCCTTTCTTCTGTTTCTGAGAGTATCTTCCTCACTCATGACCATCCATAGCCACTCCAGTGGAATTTAGGTGAAAAATTTCCCTGGCAGGGTTATAACTTTTAGTAGCCTATTCCCTGCTGGTTCAGGAATGAGATTCTAGGAATTTCCTGATTAAAAAATAACTCACCTTTGTAAGTCAGGCTTGAAATTTATCTAGTGAAACCACTGCCTTAAAAATTGCTTTCAAATTTTAAAGTCTGGAAAATTCTCTAAACTAAATAACTAAGTCCAGAGATCTTTTGAAGCTTTTCCTAGACTAAAAGACATCACTTATCCACCCTTTATTTGTGCACTGCATTTTACTGACGTAGTTACAGGTGAGATATACACATCATTTGCTACATACCAGGCACTATTCTAAGCACTTCACATAAATTAACTACTTTTTTCTTATTAAGTTTATTGGTACAATTTAGATACACATCATAGGGAATTTGTACCTGTGCATGGTATGTCTCAGTTGCTCTTTTTTTTTCTCCCATTCTCCTCCCCTCCCCTCAACTCCTCATTTCCTCCTTGTTTACAAAGCTTTGCTTTCATTTTATCTTTTTTTCTCATTTTTTTCTTTCCCCTTTCTTCCTCCCCCATCCTGTTCCACTTTCCTTTTAAACAATTTCTTTGTATTTCACTTTTCACAGTCTAAGAAATAAGGTCCATTAATATCATCCTTCTTTTACCACAGAAAAGTAATGTGAGTTTCTCAAGGTCACTCAGTAAATAATGAAGCTCAGATTCAAACTGAGGAAAGCTAGCTCCAAAGCACACATTCTTTAACTCCAGTACTGCACTCTGTGCACATATTTTCCCTCGAAATAATGTTTATTTTTTCCACTAGGAGTGTTTCTGGGTCCAGGGAATCAGCCTTTTTCCAAGCGCCAACTTTTCTCCTTGCTTCCCTGGCTTCTGCTGCTTTTAAAATTCAGCATTTACCATCTCTAGGTTTTAATTCTAGAGGTGATGCTTAATTTCTCAAATAAAAAGCTTGAGAAACTAACTAGTTTCGCAAATAGGTATCAACGTATATTTTGTTTTAAATTTTGAGACAGTGTCTTGCAAAATTCCCCAGGCAATACTTAAACTTGCAATCTTTCTGCCTCAGCCTCTCAGAGCACTGGAATTACAGGCATGCTCCACAACACTCAGCAGCCCGAAAGTATCTAACAGTTAGTTATATTTTTGAAAGAATGTATGCCAGAATCTGTAATGTCTATGTTTGCACTTTGAAAATCTATCATAATTAAAATACTCCAGGGATACCAATACAGTTTCTTTCACTTCTGCAGGTTAGTGCAAAGCTTTCTGATTCTGAGCTGTCTGGACTCAAATCTATGTGGAAAAGTCAAATCAGAGAACAAATTCATCAGGCAGGATTAAAGCACCTGTGAGTGATAGTTTATTATCTGTCCCAATTATTGTGATAAGGAGCTATCTCAAACTAGATGTAGTCTACTTGGGGAAGCAGATGATTAGAAAAGATATCTCAAAAATACAAAGGAAATAATCAATATTTTGACTCAAGAAAATTTCAGGATTCAGGGTCTGGACACAGAGTAGGCTTCACAAATACATCTAGTAGCAAGGGCAGAAATTTTAGTCGGAATATGGCAAAAGAAAGTGATGTGCCCCAGTTTCTCAGGGATTAATTTAATGCAAATGCAGCATGATTCTTTTATATAAGTCCCTTCCAAAATCTGGGCAACAGATCAACATTGTATTATTTACATGATCCTCAATTTTTACTGAATTTTCTAAAGTCAAATTTCAAGTACTCAATTACTAAAAATAGAAAGGGAAAAGAAAAGACTCTTTTCTGCACCTTCTGACTCCTTCATGCCTTGGCTCTTGTCCAGTGATGTTAGTAAAGCTGTTGCCCCAGCTAGGGTACCACTGGACTCATCTATGAAAGATCCATGAAAATATAAATTTATATAGAATTTCTCTAACTTGGCAACTCTTCAAACTGCACATGACATAACCAATGATAAATTGCAAAATTATAAGAAAATTTCTAATTATCAGTAAAAACAAAACACAAAATTTGATGCTTTTGACCAGAATAACTTGATTTAGACTTACCATCCCATAAAAATAACCATATTACTGAATAAAATATATTAAGTAATTGCTCATGTATATTAAGACAACAGGCAGGGCTGCAACTCTTGAGTGCATGAATGCACCTGGTTATATCCCACATTATACTCTCTCCCAGGGAGCATTTTCTCTCTCATGAAGCAGTGATCTGAAGCTCCAGCAAAAGAAAGAATCTTGCTGAGCTAAGGAGGCAGAAACTGGAGAAAAGGACGCTGAGCTGGCTTACTTTCCTTGGTAGGACTCCACAACACAGGGAGTTCAACAACAATGTAAGCACGGGGTTTTCCCCTAGATCCTGGAAGGAAGGGAGCTGCATATGTGCAAAGGAAAACTCTGCAAGGCTTAACAGAGAGTCAGGGCTCTAGTCAAAATTAGAATTAAGATATTGGTCTCCCATCTGTGGAAGACTTTAGAGTTCTGATCCCAGTGGAGTGGAGAGATCTTGTTAATCACATTGGTCAATAAATTTGAGATTCCAGAAATGTACATATGAGGAATAAGAACCATGCCATAGGACAAAGAACAAACAATGAAGATGGGTAGAAGAATTTGACAATTTCAGGAGTCAACCAACATGTGTATTAGACAGAAAAGCTTCAAAGTAAAACAGCGCCTCTTTCCCCATTTTGAAATGGGTTTGTTTAACCTCTGCCATTCTGTTTACAGTGTTTTAACTTTTTATTTGACTTTTACAAGGGCTCACAGCTAAGACTTTGCCTTAAGTGTCAGGAGACTTCAGAGATGGATTCTTCAGCAATAACAAAACTTAGGATTTTGCCAACTCTTTCAGATAGACTACATGCATTTTGCATAAGAAAACATACGTGAATATTTGCAGACCAGAGATAGAATGTTAGGGCTCGTATCTGGATGTACCCCCAAGCCTCATGTGCTTATAGGTGGGGCTTCAGAGCAGTAAGTGGATCATAGGGGAACTATATTTATCAGTGCATTAGTTCACTGATTAACTTAGAGCTCACTATGATGTTGGGAGAGGGAGCTTGGTAGGAGGAAGCTGGTCTCTAAGGGTATGGCATACAAGGGTATATCTCTTTCCCAACTTCTCCCTTCACATTCCCTGTTTTCTGGATGCTGTAAGATAAACAGTGTTCCTCTTCCCAGGCCTTTTTACCATGCTATTTTTTTTAAGCTTGCCTACTGTGGACTGGAACTATGAAACATGAACCAATATAAACCTCTCCTCTTTAACGTGTAGGTGTTGGTTATTGCACTCTAGGGACAAGAAACTGACTAAAAAAATCAAGCAAGAGCTCTTGAGCATGTAGAAGGGACATATTAAGAATAAGTGGGACAATTCTGGAGACAGAAGTGCTTCAGTAGTGCCTGTATACAAGCACAGTTAACTAACATTATGGCCTAAACAGTCCTTATAATTTGTATGTTAAGTGGCCCCAACTATAGAAATCTGAGTGAAGGATTTGGAAAAATCACATAATCAATGAAAGAACAAAGCTCTGTGACTTCAAATCTGTGTTCAGGGTAGACAGCAATGGCCATCAGTGGACAGGAGAGACCTAAATGCCATTGCACAAATGCAGAAGGACCAGTGTAGAAACCCAAGTGGACAGCAGCTATGAGACAACAGGCTGGAACCAGGAAGGCAATCTGCCTCCACTGCAAAGTTGTCACGGGGACCAGTCTGAGTTTTCTTCCTTCTGTTTTAAAGGTACACACTGGTTCCCAATGCGGACTGTGTCAATCACAGACCAGGGTAATACTGACCATAATATGCTTCTAAAATTACCAACACAAGTATGAATACTACAAAATAGAATTTCATTCCCAAAATGATGGGCATCCACTAGGTTGACATTGTTAATGCAGGTCAAAAAACTAATTAACAATCAAAGTGAATAGTTTCACTGCACAGAGTGGTCTGTAAGCTGAGTACATCTGAAAGCCTTTGACTTCCTAGGAAATCTGGCATCAGGAATTTGCTTTGGATTCTTCCATCCAGAAATAGCTTTACCAGTGATAATTATAAGACTGACTGAGTCTAACAACAAAGGAAAGAATGATTCAGTGTTGGAAACTAAGAGTTCTGGAATGCAGAGCTTGCTAGTTGCTTCCAGCAATAGATTTCATGTTTGCTTTTTCAAAAACTAGAAAAATATACAGCAGAAATGAGAGATAAAACTACTGTCCAGAAATATCTAATACTGTGAACAATTATACATGAAAAGAGTGTGTACTTAAAAACACAAATGTGTTAACTTTACACCATCACCGGGTTCATGTTTTAAAAATTGGTACTGTATTAATGTTTATCTTTGTTGTCCTACCCATAATCTCTACTCAATGCCTGTTCTAAAATTTTATACCCAGATTTTTATTATTATGTTTTAATAATTTATATTGTTTTGAAATTTATATGTTGATTATGTTTATAATCAGTATAATTATTTATGCATTTCATTTAATTGATCTTACTACTCATTGCCAGAGCTTCTGTAATGCAACTTCACCATTCTCCAAGGGTGCTTTTAGTATGATTCATCTCTTTGTCAGAGAATATCTCGGGGTATTACTAACCAGGATGGAACTTGTGTAGAACATCATATTGCATGTTGTAGAATCTATTTTTGTTGATACTGTATGAGAAAGGCAATATACCTCTATGTGGAAACTTTAGTCATTCTCTTCCTTGTCACTTTAAATGTTGCTGCCAGAATCACTGCCTAGCAATGGAGACATTGTATACTCAATGATTTTTTTCCTTCACACTTAATCTTTTTTTTCTTACTTTCATGTTTATAGAATACTTTTTATTTATACTTGGAAATTCAGATACCTCAGCAGGAAATGTCTAAATATTGGTTTCATTTCATTAATGTTGCCTGCTTCTCAGTGAGATCCTTTATTCTGCAGACTCAACACTTTCTTCGATTTAGGAAAGTTTTCTATATGTGCAACTTTGATTACTGATTTTTTTTACCTTTTTTTATCTCTGTTCACTTATCTGTTGTGTTGATTCTCCTCAATATTTTATTTTTCATCTTCACTCTCCAGTTCTTCATATTATAATCCTTTCACCCTGTATCCTAGAAAAGCTTCCCTGATGTGCATCTCACATCACTGATTTCCTTTTCGTAGTGTCAGTTTTTATCTTTGTTATTTCTAATGGATATTTAATCCTCAACAGCAGTTTTCAGCATCATGCTAATATTTATTTGCCTTGTCTGGCTCTATTTTCATCTAGGTTTTTTTGTCTTACTTCCTCTTTATACTGTCTTATAGCTTGTATCTAAATGCCCGCCCCCAATGCCTCATGCAGTCATAGGTGGAACAATTTTAGAGGTGGCTGGAGCTAGGGTGTGTGATGCTGGGATTGATTCATGGTGCTATTCTGGGCTCAAGGGAACTAGGATTAAGGGTGTGAATAACCTTGATAAGATAGAAGGGATAGAAAAAGCTGTGGTCACCCCTTATTGCTCTGTTACCTTCTGCCCGCCAGGAACTATTTCTCCACTGCGATGCCTGTCTGCCATGCGACTTGCCTTGGAGCCCGCTGACTATGGAGTAAAACCTCTACAAACTATGAGTTAAATAAACCTTTCCTCCTTTAACTCTGGGTGCTGAGTATTTTGTCTCAGCAACAAGAAAAGTGATTAGGACATACTCTTTGTATTGTCTCACTGTATTTATATCTTGAATTACTGAAATTACAAAATACAGATTTTCAAAATGTGTTTCAATGTGCTACAGTGAATAGTTGTCATGTTTGCACTTATATTTAAATGGTCTACTATTCCACAAAATCTTAGTTTCATGAATATCATGTTTCCCATATATTTTTTATTTACTTGTACATGAAGCCAGGGTATAATACTTGCCCATAATTTGGGGAAAGGGGCTGCTGTTCATGATTTCTTTAACTGTTACACCTATACTAGTAAAATTTTCATCACATAAATTAATCACAAAATCCCCATGGCTCTATACACTGTCTGATATTTCTCTATGTATTTTCTTCTAGTATTTAACAATCACTTTTCTAGTGTCTCTGTTGGATTAAAGAAGGTAATGTTGTATTCACATCTGGTCAACCAAATACACAAATGGATACATATTCCTGCACAATTGGCTGGGAAAATAAAATTTGAAAAACAAAAACGGAGCTAACAAAGGCAGACTACTACCCATGATCTTTCTTTCTCACTAATATCTTCAGGTTCCAGAATGAAATGACAGCATCCATATTATATTTCCCTTAGAAAATTTTAAAAGCTAGGCATTTTAAACCCTGAATGGTTGTAAAAAGAAAGTTAATTAGAAAGTCACATGGGAAAGGGGCAAATTAACTGCAGCTGCCTCTGTCATTTGTGTGACTGAAATTTTATATCTTTGTGATAGATACATTTAATGGATAGAGATGAAAATTATTCTCTTCCTTTCTTTGTCTGATTTATAACACAGTGCCCTAGATCTCCACTGTTACAAGAGTAACTGGTAATTTCCCTTGAGATCTGGAAGGTCATCACCCAAACATCCTTAAATCTACATGTAGCCATGAATGTATATATTTTTGTGGCTATGGTAACTTTTAGTTAGAATTTATGACTGTATTTATTTTTAATCAAGAAGCGTATAGCAATTAGAATGAGGGAAATTCAAGCATCTTTAACCTCTTTCTCTTTCTTGCTCCAGCCTGAACATATTAGAAAGAATTATCATTAATCTCATCAGTTAGTTACAAATAGAATGACTGCATTCCCATTGCTAATGGATGAAGTAGCTGTATCAGAAGATCTCTCCCACTTTTCACTACCAGGGAAATAAGGTTTCCTATAGCTTGCCTTCTCTAAACAGACCCTATGAAGGGTTTCTTTCTCCTGTCCTTCCCTAAGCTCAACCAGAGCACAGTGAGAACCACAGTTTAGATTTGGAGATGGTTGCTGTGGTCAGAAGCCTAAAATTATGTCCTCTAGTTTTCCACATTTGGAAAGTGATCATCATTCCTTGTGCCTTTATTTCTTTTTTAGAAGTATGAGATGTACTCAACAAAGAATGTTAAAATATTTTTAAAAATTACTACAATAAAAATCACATTGCCATTAATCCCACTAAAAATACTTGAAATACACTTATCCCATCGTAATTGCAGTTCTGGAAGCCCTCTTTTTGAGTGTTTCTAGATGTGAGGGTGTAGCAGCCACAGTGTCCTGAGTCAGTTGAAAACATTTACCTTTCTTGGTCATTGTGCCTTTGGGGAAAATCTACAAGTCACACACAGTGCCACATCCAGTGAATAAGCTGGATGAAGACACAGTGTAATGTTTTTACAAGTCTGCCTTTCCATTGGATGACACACACTTGACAGCAGCATGTAACATTTTTTGACCACATTTTTAAAAGACATTGATTCTTCTTGACATCCAGAATTGCTTCTTAGCACCAGTTGGGTTTGCCAAAGTTCCTTCAGTTTTCTGTACCTAACCATATTACCATATTTAGGTAATATAAACTTTATTACTATCTTTCTATGTCTTCCAGAGTTGAGTTGCCATATATTTTCACTTTGTATAGTGGATCTGTAATACCTGAGTAGAATTTATGGATAACAAAGTTGTTGAAGCCGTCACAATTACCTTTCATCATGCTTAAGTCTCTTGTCATTTAAAATACCGTGTTAGCTATATATATATTGAAATATTCAGTTAAGTTTTTGTTTCCTTTCACTTTCTGTGGTGATTCAGTAGAATGATTTAGGGTGAAGTTAGCCTAGGGTAATTATTTGGAGCAATAAAGCATTATCTTCTGGAAGGTTAGTTCCTTACTTGTTTCTTCCTGCTCTCACACTGAGTACTAAAATTCAATCATTCTATATCGAAACACTTGTTTTATTTATGACGAAGTGGTGTGTTATGATATGTGATAGAACCTATGGCAAAATTCTTTGGAGGTAGAGTTGTAGATAGCTACAGTCTTAGGAGGTTTCCCAAATACACTTTTTTAAAGAGCAGAACATATTTATTGAGAGAAGGAAAGCTTCTATCCGAGAGAGAGACAGAAAGGGTCCTGAGTGAGTTGCCAAAGACCCCACCTTTTCTAAGGATTTTTATAGAGCAAAACCACAAAGTGAGGCAGGACTAAGGTGGGGAAAAGTGGGAACTTACAAGGTGGGGCAGAACTATGGTCAACCAGTAAGATTATGAATGTGATTGCTCCAGTAAAATTGTTTAAATCAGAATCAAGTGGGGAAGCGAGTCACAAAACAGGTCCAAATACTTTTCTAAGTGACCCATTACTTCTGACTATAATATTTGTACTTTTGAACTCTGTAGTATTGGTACATTCACAATAAATGATACACTATGAAATCTGACCTTTCTGTAAATGAACGTGGTAAAGTAATGCAAAAATCACATTTCAGAGTTTAACACACAGAGACATACATACATACACATGTACTCACATGCACTCCACTCTGAATGTCTGAAATGATATTTACACTCTATTCTGTAATTTTTCTTTTTATTTTATACCTTAAACCAAATCACAGGGAATTTTCTGTATCCTACACCGAAAGAAAATGAAAAGGGATATTATAAAAAGGTAAATGTAGACATCTGACAATCTTTTAATGACCACACAGATATCCTGGAAGACCCTTTCCAAGAATTGTGGATATTCTCATATACTTACTTCTTTAAACTGTTTATCGCCTATTCATTTTACTTTTTTAAAGAGAAGGCAAAACCTTAGTTTCTAATATGTCCATATTCACCCAAAAATTGACTTCATCACTCTCTGTCTTTTTGTGCATTTTGTGATTAAATGTTTGACCCTATCTCAACCTCAGACTAGAGATTTTAAAAGTCAGCTCCCAAATTTCAGGTTTATGGAACTAAATCTAGTAAAATCTCTTTATTAATAGGAAGAATATGGTCCATAAATCCACATATCCACCAACCAGTATACACATCTTCTGATCACCTATTTACCTGTGTTCTGTGGAATGGACCAGACTGACAAGGAATCTGGACACCACTGGTTATCAGGGGCAGACAAGGAAGACCACGCTGTTCATCTGTCCCTCGTAGTGGTTGATTGATTGTGTCAACTTGAGACATTTAGAAGATTAACTAAATTGACTTAGCAATTCTACACCCAAGGGTATAGAAGACCCACCTTAGGGTGGCTCATCACCTGGAAGGTATAAAAGGAAAGGAGGAAGGACGAATGAATTCCATTCTTTGGAGGAGCTCCAGTCTTTGCCTTCGGCTTGGACGTCGTCTCCTGGCTTCCAGTGTAGACTCCTTAACTTTCCAGCATAGACGCTTCAGCCTTCCAATGTAGACCTTTTCTGCTTTCTGTCGCAGACCCATAAGCCTACTGGTGTGGACTTGCATGGGACACTGTGGTGAACTCCAGACCTTGGACTGAATCCTTTCACCTCTGGCGTGCAGACACCTTCTGCACACTTCCTCATTGGACTCTGTGGTTGACTATCATAAGCCAACCTTGTAATTACTTATACATTCATATATCTCCTGTTATATCTGTTTTCTCTAGTAAAACCTTGACTAATACATCACTAAATGTCTCTTTTTGTTTAGTCTAATAAAATTCTTCTTGTTTCAGTGACAAAAATTGGATTTATTACTGCATTGTCCTTCTATAAAAAGAAGAATGTTACCAAATTTCTGCTTCCAGTAGTCTCATCCTAGGGCACATGCTCTCTAGAGCATAAAAGCATATTCGTGTTTCACTTCCACATGTTTTATACCACATCTTATATTTTAAAATGCCAGCACAAATGATTGAAAGTAAGAAATATATATATATATATATATATGGATTATCATAAATTCACTTCTCTTATAAAGCTTCAAAGGAAGCAATTCCTTGATAGGTATATGTGAATTTAATTTTCAGTGATTTAAATGTCAGGCAGTGTGTTGTAATAGTAAGCTTTTTGTTAGGGAAATGATTTAAGAATCTGGGTTTCAAGTATTGTTATATTGCTATCTAACAGCTCAGTGATTTCATCATGAAAGTTAGGATCTTTAGACATTTCTTTCTAAAATGAAGAAACATCACTGTCTGTCCTTTAGGAGTCTTTGTTTTAGTTTCTGTGAAAATGGTTTGTAGACTGGATAGAAAAAAGGGGACAGGGCACAATTTTTTAAAAATTATTCAGAGCTTATAGTCTGTAAAAGTGTATGATTTGAAAACATGCTTGCTAAAGCTTCATTTTTCTAAGGTAAATTTGGCCATTTTGACTTATTTCCTATGTGATTTGTAATGAAACTCAATCCAACCACCTTCCAGATTCATGGAAAAGTCTAATACTCTGAAAAATGACAAACAATAGCAATTCAACAGAAGTCTCATCGAATAGGGAAAAAAGCCTAAATATGATTGATCTGAGCTTAACCACAAGATAAAATGCAATTTAGCAATGAATAAACAAAATCCAGATAGCAAAAGAGGATACAAGAAATCATTGTTAGATGAAGTGAACCATTTTAGAAAAAGCACAATGGTAAATTTAAAAATGGTCCAGCATGAATGAAAGGCAAGCAATAAATAGCTTCAAGGGATCAGAATAGGAAGAGACAACAGATGTTCTTGTCTGATTAGTCATAGAGGAAGGCACAGGGTGTCAATTCATAGCCACCATTGTACTTCATTTTTTCATTAGTCTATATATGAATTTATGTCATATCCTGGTATAGTATGCAGAATAATGGACCCCTGAGAAATTCACTTTCTGATCTCAGAAACCTGGAAATACAATACTTTAACAAAGAGAGATGTTGCAGACGTGACTTAATTAGCTTTGCAACATGTAGAGTTTATCCTGGATAATCCAGCTGGGTCCAACATAATCACAGGGATCTTTATAAGAGGATAATAGGAGGTTCAAAGTCAGAGGAAAAAAATGTGATGATGATAGAATCAGGGTCATAGAATAATCTGAGGATTTTATGCTGCCAGATTTGAAGATGGAGAGAGAGGATAACTGACCAAGGAACACAGTAGGCCTCTGTAAGATGAAAGGCAAAGAGATTCCCCACAGAGACTATAGAAGAAACACAGTCCAGCTGATATCTTAATTTCAGTCCAGTGAAAACCATTTCTGACTTTTGACCTACAAAATTCTAATATACAAATTTACATTGTTTCAAGCTACTTGTTTTGTGGTAACTTGTTATAGCAGTACTGAATACAAATACAACTTCTTTCACTCCCTTCTCATTCATTCGCCTCCAATTGATCCTATTTACACCAACATGTTAACCTTTCTGAAAAGTCGTTTTTATCATGATATTTTATATCCAAAATCTTCAGTTGTCCTCCCAATACTCAAATGAAACGTTCTACTCTGAGATGGAAGCCAAAGTTTTTAATACTATCTCCAGGCATAAGTACTAATTACACAGATGTTTCTTCCAACTGGATGAGGCTTCTTCTCATTTCCCAGTCTGTGTTTCTACTCACTTGTTGAAAAGTACTATCTGCAATACATCTCTTCACAACAAAATTCTATCACCTGAGAAAGTGTCTGAACTTTTCAAACAAAAAATAAGTTGACTTGTTTACATACAGAAAGTATTCAACTGAAGAGCACTTAGTAGTGAAACAATGGCTTTCTATAGTTAAAGTACTGTAAGATAGCGCTTCAGCAATAATTAATAATAGCCTTCAAATGTTATCATCCATTTGATTAATTATTCATAAGTACTTATATAAACTTACATAAAATTGAAATAGTGTAAGTGGAAAGTGATTTAAATCATGGCACACAAATTTTATGAGATCTGTATATCCTAGTTTTTAAGAACTTTGGAAAATGTAAATGTAAATTAGTATTACACGATATGTACGAGATAACAGTATATCCTTGAAAATGTTGTTAGTAGTGATGAAAAAGCAATTAGATTAATTTTTTCACATTTGATTGGGATTGCATGAATGTATGCAGTGTTCAAATATTAATTCTTCCAATCCATTTTGGAAGGTATAATCTTTTTCATGTGTTATTGGATTCAGCTCACCAGTATTTCATTAAGAATTTTATCAACTATGCTCATCAAGGATATTGGTCTGTGTGTTCTTTTATTATTGAGTTTTTCATGGTTTTGGTGTCAGCATAATCCTGGCCTTACAAAAACAGTTTAGTAGAATTCTTTCCTTTTCTGGTTTTTGAAATACTTCAGGAAGAATCAAAATTAGTTCTTTAAAACTTTTGTAGAATTGACTTATAAATTCATCAAGTCCTAGGCTTTTCTTTGACTTTTATTTTCTCATTATTGATATGTTTAGATTTTTCTATTTCATTTTTAACCCCCCAAAAAATAATTTCTCACAATTCTGGAGGCAGTATGTCTAATTTAGTCTTGTGTCCAAAAATGTATCCATTTCTTCTAGATTTTCAAATCTGTTAGCATACAATTGTTCATAGCAGTTTTTTTTATTAACCCTTGCATTTTTGTGGAACAAATTGCAATGTCTCTTTTTTTCATCTCTGATTTTATATATTTGGGTCTTCTATCTTCCCTGTCTATATTACTACAGATACAAATTTTTCCAATTTTATTTTTCTTCTCTAAAATCTAACTCTTTAATTGATCTTTTGCATTTTTAAAATTTTGATTTGATTTATTTCTGAAATAGTCTATTATTTCTTCCCTTTTATTAATTTTGTTTTAGTTTATTTTTGCTTTTAAAACTCTTTAAGTTTCATGTTGGGTGCTTATTTTAAATCTTCTTAGTTTTCTGACATATGTACTTATTGTTATAAATTTTCCAATTAATATTCCTTTTTCTGGATCCCACAGATATTGACATGTGTCTTGATTTTCATTTTGTTCCAAGAAATTTTTGATTTATATTTTAACTCTTCAAAAACTCGTTACTTTTTTGAGAATTTGTTTTTCGATGTCCAGATTTTTGTATATTTTCCATTGCAGTTTTTCATGGTTTTGGTGTCAACGTAATCCTGGCCTTACAAAAACAAAATTTTGTATATTTTCCATTGTTTTTGATTTATAGCATTATTCCACTGCAGTCTAAGAACATACATGATATTGTTTCTTTTTTTTTTAATTAACTAAGATTTGACTTGTGACTTACCATATGATCTATCTCGAACAGCATTCTATCTGCTAATGAGTAAATTGTGCACCTTGTTGCTGTTGTATGAAATGTTCTATAAAAAGCTGTTAGGCCTATTTGACTTACAGTGTGGATCCATCCTGACATATCTTTATTGATTTTCTGTCCTAGTGACCTGTCAAGTGAAGAAAGGGGGGCACTGAAGTCCCAATTGCTGTATTGGAATCTATCTCTCCCTTTAGATCTAATAGTATTTGATTTACGTATTTGGGTAGTCAAGTTTTGAGTCTAAGATTTTTAACATAGTACAATACAAAAGATCAATTAATATATATTATCACATTAGTCCCATCTTTATGTAATTTTTGTGTTCCATGTAAGTATAGATTTTCTCCCATGTAACTGACAGATATTTTTAAAAAGTGAAATTCTAAAAGGAAAAAGTATTAGGTTATGTTTGCAACACTGATAAAATAAGAGACGATCTGAAATGAGAAGAAAGGGATATGCATTTGATTATTTAAAACTAATTCCTGGTAAAATCTGACCATCCAAAGCCCTCATTAAGCTTCTTTGTCCTGTATCAGCTAGGACCCTCCAATCTCCAGGTTTAAGTTTTGCAATGTATCTTACTGGGCAAACATCAGTAATTCTGATGCCACACAAAAAATCTGCAAGCCTTCTCACTGGGAACTGGACTTTCCTCCCTAACCACAGCCACTAGACTAATCATCCTTTTTCATGGTATCTACCTGGATCTAGAAGCCACTGTTAATGGAAACTGTCACTGATACTTACTACCAGGTATGTAAGTGTCAATCCTACATTACATGTGAGTTCATCACACCTTTTTGTGTATTGTAATTGAATTATCATGGTCCTCCTATGGGCTAGTTCTAGAGCTCTGTTAATTTCCCGAATCCAAACCACTTCCTTTCCTTTGCCTTTACACATCCAGACTTGATACAAAAAGTTCCTGATTACTCCATGATAAGAGCTTTACTATTGCTGACAAGTCCTTTGAGAAAGAAAGAAATTAGCCATATAACGTTCTACCTTTACCTAACACAGTATCATGCGCATAAAACCTACAATTTAGATTTTCCTCAACAGTAGTATACTTTTAAAAGTAAAGGAAATTTAGACAAGCACTGATTATTCACTGCAATTGAACAACCAGAGATAAAAATAACGAAGACTCAAATCTCCCTGTTTAAATATGTACCCGATGTGGAGTGAAAAAAAAAATAGCCCAGTGAAATTATCAGTATATAATGTAAGGTCTAAATTTATGTGCTGCCTTGACATCTGGTAAAACCAGAAAGATAGCAAACAACCTTGCTCTAAAATCTCCTTCCAACCCTGCTCCCATAGATGAGGTCTTCTAGCCAAACAACCCTCCTTATCAAAGATACCAGACACAATTACTGCTTATCCCTGAGTGCTTAGTTTCAATTTCCTGCCAACTTGCAGAAATATTCAGACAAGCCAATCACATCTTCCCTTGGGAGTCCAGGGACATCTCACCCTCTTAATGCTATAAAGACTGCCTGATACAGCCTCTGGTTTTTCAGTTTATTTCTAAGACCAATTCATGTATGACCCTGCATAACATGCAGTATTGTCCTCTCGCAAACCACGAATAATGTGACTGATAAATTACTGTGGAATTTATGCTCTGGTACTGGGTGTCTTATATTCACACATCCAGATGAATCCATCCCTCGCCTACGGAGTCAATAGAAGGTGATTAAAACACGTCAGGTAGGAAGCTTTTTTAAAATGTCTGACCTGATCATTTGTATGAGTTTTTGATGATTTATCTCATCATAGTAGATATTTTAACAACAATACAGTTTTACTTTTAAAACCTTCATAAAAGGATATGGGTGTGACCAGAGTTATAGGTCTGGGTCAATAACTGTATATTCCATGTCAGTCTCAGTTTAGTTCTGTCAAGTATATCAAATATACTCAACAGTATCTAGAACTTCAGATCTCTATTTCCTACCCCCAAAGTCATCAAAGCATAACTGAAAATATTACCAAGTCCTTGTCAAGACTTCTTGTGAGAAAAGCACCGCTGTGTGTAGAAATTTTAGAACCTCCCCATAAGAAACTTGTTTTGGTACATATTTTTAAAAATTTAAAAGTCAGAATCCAAAAATCTCTGAACAACAGCTTTGATGGGCATTCCATATATTCCATCTGTTTCGTTATGCTCTTGTGAGGTTTCTGCTATCCTCTGGAACCAGGGGAATTAAAGTATGATATGGCAGAATATAAGTTGTCTCTAGCATCCAATTCTTAGCTTTCATCTTGATAATGAGCTATAAACTTGGCATTTTAGATTAAAGACTACATCTTCCAATCCTGCTTGCTTTCCAGCCCTATATGAGAATGTGGAGTTATGTGCTGTAGAAAAAAATGCAAAGAAAAATGTTTTATGGGGACGTCCATAAAGTCTTATTAAGGGAAGACACCACAACTGTCTTCCTTGCTTTTTCCCCCTTCTTACTGACTAACACATTATATGATCAGAGCTTGAGTAGCTATAATGCACCATAAAAAGAATGGCAAGTATCTCAGGGTGTAAAAGAAAAAACATCTAGGATTCCTAAGAATTAATAAACCATCATTCTATCCCTGAACTTACTATCTCCAGATTCTCCTAGATAGAAAATTAAATAAATAAATAAATAAATAAACTCAGCTTATTTAAGTCAACTGCTATACTCAGTGAATTTCATTCTAACTGAAATAGATGATAAAACTAGGACTTCTTTTCAACCAGTTTATGCCAATATGGTCAAGCTATAGAAAAGAATGAAATTATTCTATATAGGTAATTGAGCAATCTTTGGTAGTAATTTTATGTACCAGCAATAAGAGGTATGAAATTGAATCACTGATTCTTACTAATACAGACCTAGACCATGTAGCTGATACAAATAGGATCAATAGCATTTTTTAGTTTCATCATCTATTTTAGAGTCATCCATAGCTTGCAAAGAGCAATATGGTAGAGGAGACAGCAAAAATAGAAGTGCCAGATGCAACATTAACGTCACTGGCTCAAAGGTACCATCTCCAGATATGCACAAATATAAACAAATCGATAACTGATTTAAAAATTAGTGTATTGGATGAATGATTTATGTCATTATGTAAGTAGCTGTATGGTCTTATTAAATATATACACATATTTAATTTGGAAGACGAGTTTAAAATGCACTTTACATATACATTAATTTATATTACCATAGTAGTTAAAACACATGTAGACTATCACACCTAATTGTACCTAGATAAAATAAGTCTTATTAAATTAGATCTTTAACTTCAAATAAAATGCTTTTTGATATCTCCCACTGAGACTATCAGATTCTCAACTATAACTGCCACTCAGGATATGCTCATTAAGAATTTACCCAGTTATAAAAATAGCTGAGGAACATGTCACTTTGAGATTCTACATTCTTAAAAAGAAGACACTCATAATGAAAAGTTAAAATTAACTAAAAACAATGAAATCTACACAAAGGGGAAATATTTATAAAATGTAACATAAATATAATAATCATAAACTCCAAAACACCATGGGTCTAGCAATTTTTAAAGTCATCTTTGTGGGAAAGTGGTGCAGCCATTGGCTAGATGTTGTCAGGGAAACATGTATCTTCCAGCTTTTCTACTGTTTTAATTTCACCATCATGAGTCTCTGATCTTGTCCTTTCAAGTTGCAAACTCTAACAATTTTGGAGATTTGCTCAACTTCTTGTAACAAAAATGAATAATAACTGCAGAATATTCTTTGTCCCCTCTTAACTTCTCTACTTATTAGACTAGGTTAACTGTGTCTTCTCAACTATATCTTCCAAAATTTTTCTTACTCTCAATTATAATCTGCATAATTTGAATTCCAATTAGATTTGAGCTTTCAAATATATGTAAGTGTGATGTTAGAGGAAACAGTGGTTCAGGAATCCAATAATCCCTGTAAATTAAGAATCTAAAGACAAAACTCTGAGGCTAAGGAAGAGCAGGAAGTGGGTAAATCCATAGTTTTATGCAAAGCTGGATAGATCAAAAGAATCCTGAAAGGAGAGCACTTACAGAATGTAACAGCTTAGAGAATTTGAAGCAGTGGCATTTGGGGATAGAAACAGTAGAAAAACTGAGCCTAAAGCAGTGAGTGAGATTTCCTCCTCCCTATTAAACCTTTTGGAAAGTGTGGTCCAGAGACAAGAAGTGTGTAATAACTGCAGATGATTAAAATGCACTACATACTTGAGTGGAGTAAAAACAGAATTATAACAATTACAAGACACTTTAAACATTGAACTACCCAGCAGGCAATCCATTCCCTCCCGTATTTATTAATTCCTGACCTGTACCTCCCATTGAACAAAGGTAAATTCTGGTTCCTGCTAATTCAGTCAGTTAAATTCTGCTCTGCTCTTACAGAAATAAAAATATTCTGATGAGTAAAACCTTCTCAGTGTCCTTTTCAATAACAAGATGGAAGCATGGTGTGGCCAGGATTCACAGCAATCTAAAATTTAAAAAACTAACTAAAAACTAATTAAACTGTGACCTTGAGCAAATAATTCAACATCTCAAAACCTCAATGACAGTATAAAATCAAGAAAACTGCACTTGCCCTGAATATTTTATTAGATTGTGCTGAGGTACAAAGGAGTTAATATACAAAAAAAGCACTTTCAGTAAAGAAATATCAGTCACTATTAATATTGAATTTCATTGTGCATTATTGTATTTCATTATTGTATTTAGAAAGTATGTAATTAAAAAAATTGTTTTGAACATACATGGAGCAAAAATACTGTCACACTTTGATACTTGACTGTTTTGAAACTCATCAAATTTAGCACTTCATGCAAAAATTTTGTCCTGCTACTCTATTTATTTGGTACTTCACACACAAGAGCTTGCCCTTGTTGATCGTCTTCTGACTGGCTGCCCATTCCAGCCAAAACAATTTGTTTAATATTGTCATTTTTATTGCTTTTGGCACCCCCAGAAAGTTAATGAGTGCAAAGATACCACTGGACAGATGAAATTACAGTCGCTATATATATCTTTAAAAGAGTAAGAAAATCCCATATCAAAGCAGGATTAAAAAAAATTTAACACTGCTTCTTGTTATAATATGTATTTTCTTCTTTTGATTATCCAAAAACATTACAAACAATTATAAGTAGAATTAAATGATATGCCAATTGATATTTGTAACTTGTCTTAGTTGTTTTCTTATTTCAGAGACAAAGTATCTGACACTAACAAATTAAAAGAGAAAAGGCTTACTTTAGCTCACAACTTGTAAAGGTTCAAGACCGCAGTCTACTTATTCCAAGGAAGAGTGCTATGGCAGAGGGGCACAGCAGAGGTGAAAAGGTTCATGGCTGGGAAAACATGAAGCAGTTTTCTCTTATTCCATCCAGGCCTCAAGCCTATTGATTGGTGCCCCTCACACCCATGGCGAGCATTCCTCTTCAGTGATTCCATTATCCACACCCAGAACTATGCTAAACCAATCAGTGGACTAGTCCAGTATCATACACTCATAATCCAGTCATCTCCCAAAAGTTCCACCTATGAGCACAGGAGATTTTGGGGGACATCTAGATGCAAGCCATAACATAACTAGACATATGGTTAATTCTACTTTTCACAAGCAAATTTCTAGGTTCTAGGTTCTACACACACACACATAAGAAACAGAACATATATTTCCCAACAAACTTTTATTCTACACTTAAATAAAGGATTCTGTTGACCCATTGAAGAAACTTCTGCCTTACTCAAATGATAGTGAGAGGTTTAAAACCAAGGTAGAACAAAAGGCCCTGCTTATTTCTACATCAATGAACAAACACACCTATGTGTTCTCTTACCTTTTCAATGCAAATAAAGATCAATCAAAAGCACGTGAATAAGTCAAAATAAAAAGGGGAGCAAAAGAATTTATAACAGTACCAAGATTATATCTGGCATAGTCTACATACTAGACACATTCCATGCTTTCTTAGACAAACATGTATCTCACATGTAAGCAAACTAGTACAATGAGAAAGACAAAAAGTGCTCAAATTTTAGCCCTTTGGATTCTCTACTTGCTGAATATGTTGCCTCAGTTTTTCAGAATGATAGATGTTGGTGATATAGAAAGTTAGTAAGCCTCTATATTAAGTTCTTTCTGTTGAAATGACTGGTATGACTTTTATCTCCTGATTGAACTCTTGACTAACACAATTTATATGGCATTAAGACACAAGTTAGAAGCCATCAGGCATAAGATTGAGGAAACACAGACAAGGCAAAAGTTCCAACAACCTGACACTTAGAGCACTCCAACTAATTTGTAGTTTAATAAAAATAGCAGAAAAACAGAGGAAAATATTAGAAACTAGTATGGCAAAAGGAAAACTGTATGATGTGATATTCTGGGAAATAAGTAAAAATGATTATTCAAGGAAAAGAATAATGAATGTGACCAAGGTAAAGGTCTTAAGTAATTTATTAGTAGTCAGTGAAAACACTTGATAAATATATGTTTGAGTGAAATAAAAGATTGTGATCTTAATATCAGATGTTTAAGAGCAAGCAAAAAAACCTGAAAAGCACAATGCTTTATAAACTGCACAATGACCAGGCATGGTGGTTCACACCTGTAACCCCAATACTAGAAAGGCTGAGGCAGAAGGATCATTACAAGTTTGGGACCAGCCTGGGTTACAAACTGAGCTCAAGACCAGCCTGAACTGCATAGTGAGACCCTGTCTGAAAAAGAAAATAAATAAATAAATAAACTGCACAATAAAAATATAGCAATTCTCAATATATGCCCCCCAAAATTTATTTATTTATTTTTATTTTATTTTATTTTATTTTTTTTGGAGAACATCAAAGATGGCAGAACAGTAAGCAGCAGAATAAACAGTCTCTGAGAGAAACCGTTCAGATGCTGGAATACAACATCATGGAGAGGACAAGAAGGAAGGAAACAGGTCCCCTGGACCAAGGAAGAATCTAAAATATTAATTGAAGCCTATAAGAGAATAAAAAGAAGAATTTAAACAAAGAAGAAGGTGGTGGCTCACAGCACCTTAGCCTGGAGCCACACTCACCCTGCGAGAAGAGCTGTTGAGCCTGGAGACATGCAGTCGCTGTCCTGGTCATGGTCACAGTTGCGGTCGACCACAGAGGACTCTGCAGAGAGGCACGGGAGTGGAAGAGAGTGGCAGATGCAGAGACCTACGCTGGGTGGTGGTAAGTGCAGGGGACTTCATCCCCCCCATGTGGAAGAGTAATTGGCCAGGAGCCATTTTGGAGTTGGGCAGGATACACCCCAGGCCAAGATTGCTGCCAGCTTCTTCTGGCAGCTCCAGGTTGTGGGTGGACCCAAGGAAGTTGCTTGGATGGAATTCCCCTGCATGATCCAGACAACATCATGTAGGTTCCTAAACAGCTTAGATCCACAGGCCCTGGCCATTTGCACTCCTGTGCAAATGTTGGGGACCCTTGTGGGCTGGTACCCAGCTCAGGACAGAGGCATGGGTGCCTACCATCACATACCCATAATCTGCACTGCCCAAAAGAACCAAACAGTTATCTGGCTGCTCCAAGTTGTGGGCAGACCCCCAGAAGCTGTTTGGACTGAGTTCTATTCCCATGCACGTTCCAGACAACATCACATAGGTTCCTAACCAGCTTAGATTCACAGGCCTTGGCCAGTTCTGCTCCCATGAAAACTCCAGGTGGGTCAGTACCCAACTCAGTGCAGAGGCTCGGGTGCCCACCATCAGATTTCCATAGCTAGCACTGGCCAGAAAAGACAAACAGTCTCACTTCACAGAAGTTGTGTCCAGTGCTGCAGTGTCTGGGACCACACAACCCAGGTGTGTGGAAGAAATCAGGAATATGCCAAGGTAAAGAGGGAGAAGGCAATCTCTGGCATCCAACCCAAGCAGTGCAAGTCTAGGAGAGGAACATACAGAGGAGATTGAGAATCACACACCTGAAATGTCTGCAGCGATGTCAACTGAACTGAAGAAACAACTTCATGAAGCTATAAGAGAAATTAGAACAGAAATTCTATCCCAGGTAAAAGAAGAAATGAAAAACATAATAAAAGAATTACTAAGCATCTCTAAAGAAGACACAGATTTAAAAAAGTGGAGCATCAGAAAATGAGGGAAACCATGAATGAATACAATAGAGAGATTTAGAATGCATGAAACAGATTGAAAGAGATATCCGGGAAATTAAAAACTCAATTGAAAGCTGGAAAAACCACCTGAAAGAAACTGAAGATAGACCTTCAAACCCTGAACAGGTTTGTAGATTGTGACTGTGAAAGGAAAGATCTCTTAAAAATAACAAGGAACCAGGAAGTAACAATTCAACAGCTGCAAGACAATGCAAAGAAACATAACTTAAGAATAAAAGATGAAAAAAAAAGAATAAAAGATGTGAGTGAAAAAGCAGAGGTCAAAACAAATGACATCAGGAGTCTATTTACAGAAATAATTTCGAAGAACTTTCCAAGCATGAGAAAAGGAAGTGACATTCAAAAAAGTGAGGCCTATAGAACTCCAGCTAACCATAACCAAAACAAATCTACACCCAGACATATAATAATCAAGATTCCAGAAATTAAACTCAAGAACAGAATATTAAAAGTTGTTAGAGAAAAGAAACAGATCACTTATAAAGGATAACCCATCAGAATCATGGCAGACTTCTCAACACAAACTATCAAGTCAAGAAGAGGCTGGAATGAAGTATTGCAAGTCCTGAAAGAAAACAACTTCCAAGCCAGACTGATGTACGCTGCAAAACTTTCTTTCAAAATTAATGGAGAAACAAGATACTTCCATGATAAAGAACAACTCAAGGAATTCATGACCACCAAACCAACCCTACAAAGAATACTAAAGGACATTCTAGAAAGAGAGAAAAAGGACCATGGTCTCAGGAACAATGGCAGAGGGGGACCATCAAGTGGGGCCAGTCGATTGAATGGAGAGGAAAACCAGGGAGCCAATGGCAGGAAAATAGCATGGTAGAGACAATGCAGTGCAAGAGGGTCTCAAGGCATCAATAGAAAGAAACACAGGCAGAGTGGATCAGAAGACAGGATCTATCAGTATGCTCTATACAAGAAACACATGTATCTAGAAAGAAAATTCATAGACTGAAAGTCAAAGGAGAGTGAACAATGCCCTTGTGACAGGGAGCCAGAAAAAAAGTAGGGGTAGCCTGCCCATTAATTGCAGAATGGATAAGAAAGACATGGCATTTTATGTGGTGGAAACCTACTCAGCTATAAAGGAAGATAATCTCAAAGCTCTTGTAGGTGGATAGAGGCAACTGGTGATCATGCTCATGGATGAAATGGTTCAGAGTCACATGGGTTAATTTTGTATTGTCTCCCTAGTATAACAAACTAAAGGAGTTAGTGGGATCCAAAATGCACAATACATATTTGGAAAAGTCAAAGGGGAGGAATTATCTAAAAAAGGAAGGAAGTGACCCCTGCTAATCTATTATCACGATTTGAAACTCATATTGTCTCCATTTTTCTGATTAGTTTCATTTTATTCTCATTTGTTTGATTTTATTATACTTGATGGCATGGACAGCTATTTTAAAGATAACAAAATATATAATTGCAGCCATTGAGTATGTCCAATTATCTTGTTTAGAAACCCTGTATTGGTTTCAATGTTTTGTTTTGATTGATTTTACTCTATTCTGTGTTGTTTGATTGTAATATACCTGAAGGTGTAAGCAACTATTCCAAAGATAACATGAAGCATTATGGTAGCCACTGCTGTTTTACTAGTATCTTGAAGTTCTATATTGCTTACATTGTTCTGCTTTGTTTTGTTTTTGTTTTTGTTTTTGTTTTTACTGCTTTTATTTTGTTCTATTTTGTTTGATTTTACTTATCCCTGATGGTATGGGCAGTTATACTGCAGATAACAAGAGGCATTATGGTAGCCATTATCAATTGCTTTTTAACCCGTTTAGAAGTCATGTGCCATGTTCATTGTTTTGTTGTGTTGACTCTATTCTGTTTTATTTTGTTTGGTTGTAATCTTTTAAAAATAAAAAAAATTTATAAAGCTAAAATCAGAAGATACAAAGATCATAAGAAAAATATATTTACAATCTTGGATTTTTACTTTCTTCCCTCAGTTTATGGCAAATAAAATGGACAGACGTATCTTTAGAAACCAAGTATCATAAATAAAAAACAGAGGTAACTGATATAGGCAAAATCCTATAAACTGTATATAGGTACTAATGGTTTCTTTCAATGTCATTGAAACAGTCACAAAAAGCTGATTATGTAGCCAAGCACTCAGCAAACTTCAATAAATTGCAAAATCTTAAAGAATGAAGATTGCAGGCAATATTCTCTGATCATAACTAAACCAAGAAACAAAAACCTGAAGTGAGTGTTACACTGTGCAGCTTATCAATGTTTTCAGTGTTCTTGATTCTCGTTATTCCAGAATATAATAGGTTCATTTTCCTCTGTAATCTTATATTCATAATGATATGACCTGAGTTAGGCAATAAAGTGTAAGTTAAAGTATTTAAAGGTTTGTTGTAATAACTGGCAACATTTCATAAAGTTTATGTGAGAGTTAATGGACCACAGTTCTCATTTGACCCCAATGAACACGTGCTATGAAGATGAAGCTAGCTTTTACTTATCCTGAATTAACTGACACAAATAATTCAATTGGAAAATATCCAAATTAAAATTATAGAATGTTTACCAAAAAGTTAATTAAAACACTACATATTGAAATCTATGAGGTATGGTTTTTTAAAAAGTCATGCTTTATGTACACATTAAGTTTACAAGAGGGGTGCTCCTTCTAAAATATTGCCATTGTACCATGTCAGACTTTCTTTCATCTGCAAGATTCAGATTTCCAGAAAAATCAACCCAGCATGTATCAGTTATCTGATGAAAAGTATGTGTTTAAAAATCTCATAAGTATCATGGTCCACCAATAAGCTTAGAAACCATTTCTAAAGAGAAAAAGACATTTATTACATTTAATTCTGAAAAATCTGCTGCCTGCAATGACTCAACTGTTTACACACTGGTCTTCAATAACAGCGCCATCAGATGTGGTTGCTACATGGAAGATCTCTCCATGTCCTTTGGAAATAAACTTGGCTTTTGTTACCCTTGTCAGATGGACTATGTTATCCCTTGAATAAGAAAATAAGCAGCATACATGGAAGGTGTATGTTCCATGCCTGTTTTTATGAGAGTTGGCATGAATTCTAAATTAAAAATCTATGAATTTATTGGGTTTCATTATGTTAATTTTTTGGGTACATATTATATATGAGAACTTCTTCCTAGAGAAAAATATGGGAAGAAACTTTCATATGTTTCTTGGAGTCTGTCAGTCACTGTCATTGTGTTCCAACTTCATTTTGGCACACTTTTTTGTATGTCCTAACTCTTAGAATGCCACAAATGTCTAGGGTGGGTTTTTCAAGCTTTCTCTTTTAGCCTCTCCATTCAGACAGAATTTTCATCCAACTTGACTATTGCCTTGATGGAAAAAGCCCAACTTTTCTCTTTTTAATTTAGCAAGGCTTATTCTTTAAACAGCTTCCAGAAGCAGAATTTGTACTCCAAAAGGAGTTGTAGACATGGCTAAACCCTCTTCAGTGGCAAGAGCAGGGGAAAAAGAGCGTCCAGATGGCCTTGCTGGAACTCCTTTCTCTCTTCTGGATCTACCCAGGGATGGATTTCTGATCAGACAAATGCAACTGGACTCCTTTCAAGGCATTAAATGTAATTAGCTGTTAATCGTAACCGTTAAAGGACTCTGCTGAATGGCTATCTGGGCAC
>RJWT010005505.1:0-30843 GCA_004365215.1 Cuniculus paca | reverse complement strand
CTGTAATGCTATTCTCTTTTATCTGGTTTTATACTACTTTGTTTTGTTTGAGTTTATTGTCTGTAAATGTAAGAACAACCATTTTGAAGAAAGCAAGAGACACTAGGGTAACCATTGTTAATCTCCTGTTGTTATGTTTTGAAAACCTGTATAGCTTGCAGTGTTCTCCTTTGAAATGCTATTTTATGTTTGACTCTATACTGTTTTCTTTGGTTTTTTCATTCTGTTCTGTTTTGTTTTGTCCTATTTTCTTTAAAATTAAAAAAAAATAAAAATTAAGTAAAGTGCCTACAACAAAAGTCTGTCAATAAATGTTTAAATTGCTATTTTTTTACTAAAATTTTTAAGTTTCTAATTTCCTTTATATAGTTGATTGAAATAGTATATTTTCTTTGTTTTGTGGATGATATTGTCAATTTGAAAGTTATTGTTAACAGTTTTGCTTTGAGAGCTAAAATCATATGATTGGCATTGTACTTGGGTTAATTAGCATCTCTGGACATTTAGTAATGTACAAAAGTGGCCTGTGATTGGTCCGCTTTGAAATGGATCATGGTACTGGCTCATTTTGCTGCTGTGCCATTTGATTAAAGATGATTATGATGGTATTTATGATTGTCATGATAATGTTGCAAATTCTTTCCATATGGATATAGAATCCTCAGATCAGAACCACTTACTTTGGGAGGAGCAAGTCAATCATTGGCCCCGAATTTAGGAATCACAGATTTTTGTCTTCCTCATTCCCTTCCATTCAGTCTAGTGACCCGTGAGGGGAAGGGGTATAGTGTGTATCTACTCTGGTGGTTTTATCTATAATTTTACTTTCCCTGGTTGTGCTCAAAACTTTGGAAGCCCTCTCTTGGTTGTCCATAGCTCTTGGTCACCTCATTCTCAGTAGGAATGCTTACTCTTACCAGATCTTGAAACCATGGATTATTTGGGAGTTTTATAGGTGGAATTTTTTTCTGCCCCTTCTCTTTCATGAGGAGCCAAATTCTCAGTAATCTCAAATGGATTATAGATTTTTGTGCCTCTCTTCCACTTGCTGCCTTCTCTGCTATCCCATAGGAGACTGACAGACAAGTAATGCTTACTGGCTCATATTGGCCTAAATAGCAGGAAGGCATTTGCTGACTGAAGGACCTTGTGTACAAGTATATTCTGTAGCCTTTAATCTATCTTCTACCTAAATGTAAATTGACTTTTATTAAATTTAGCTGCTTATTTCTCCTGCAAGCTTCTCAATTTGCCTGTGACTAGCATTCAGCTGAAGCAAAGCCCAACCCAATTTAGATCTTTGTATGAAGCCAGAGGCAAGTTGAGTCAGGTACATACCAACCAAGTTCAGAACCTGGCTGCGGTAGGACTGGTTCCCCACTTATTACTTCCACAACTCAGAAATCTGGATCCTGGGCTAAGCTATTTGTCCCAAAGGGCTGTAAGTGATAAGACAGGCTAGGTTTCTATTTTGAGAATGGTGGTGAGGAGAGGGCCCTTTAGATGTTAGTTTTAATATGAATTTGGTTGGCTGCTACACTAAGAAACATAGACATTGTCTATTTGGATCCTCATCTGCACCAAAGCTACTTTAGCACTACACAGTTTAAAAATAGAGACCCATGGGCTTCAATTCCTATACGTAAGACATATTCATAATTGCTGATATGTGTTGTACCTCTGGGAAAGGAGTGGGAGAAAAAGTATCAAATACATACCCCTCACCCATTCTATAGACACAATAGCATGAAATCACTAGACTTATTCATCAAATATTGGACTTACATGAGTAAACATTACATTGTCTCTCTGGTGTGAGAAACTGAAAGAGTAAATAAAGACCAAAATGTACAATAGATATTGTGAAATGGGAAGAAATTGTTCAAAAAGAAAGAAGAACTAGGGTAGGGGAAGGAGGAAAGGAAGGAAGGGAAAAGGAAAAGAAGATTTTAAAAAAGGATAAAATGGAAACAAAGCTTTGAAAATAGGAGAAGATGGGTTGAAAGGAGGAGACAGGATTGTGAAAAATGGAGAAATCAAAAATATATTATGTACAGGTCCAAATTCCCTATAATGAACATGATCATTATGTATATCTATAATGTACTAATAAGCTTCATTTTATATATATATATATATATATATATATATATATATATATATACACACAAAAATATGAAGATACAGTATAATGCAAAGAATGCTAGGTCATTCTTAGTTTCATATTCAAAGACTTCTGTCATCAAATTTTATTGATTCTACCTTCACGTCATAATCAGAATCTGCGTACTTCTTACCATTTCTACTACGATTATCCTGGTCCAACTGCCATAATTTGTTGTCGGTACCACTGTCTTCTTAACTGATATACTTGCTTCTACTCTTAGCACTCTAATCTGTCAACACAGTAAGTAGAGAAAATGCTTCATTTATTTAATTTTTTCAGAATGAACATTTTAAAGCAGAAATCTGAACAGGTCATTCCTGTAATTAATGCCTCACAGTGCTCAGGGTAAGCCAGAGGCCTGCGGGAGACCAAAAGACCTCTGACCTTATGTCTTGCTCCTCCTCTCTATGTCTTGCTGTAACCATATTGACCTTCTTGATGTTCTATGAACTTTCCGGGTACACTGCCATCTATTGTTTTCTGTCTCTGAAATGCTGTTTTCTGGATTTCTCTACATCTCCTTTAAGCCTGTATTCAATCATTGCCTTCAGAATTTTCTTGAAAGATGGAGTAATATGAGTCAGATTCATACTCTTACTTTTGTCAACTAAAATAAAAAATAAATAAAAGTTTTCATCTGTTGGACAATAGGGGAGATAAATAAATGAGCACTATGACTTCCCCAGCTTAAAGCTTGGAGCAAGTCCAGGCCACAGAACAGTAGAGGGAACCCAGCCAGGTCCTCATCAAGAGGACCTTATAGATCTACATGAATGGATAGAACTGCAAGAAAAAATAGTGAATAAAAGTCAGAGATTTCAAGACCCTATTCTCAATCAGTGACAAAACAAATGGAAAATCAGTGAGAAGTCTTAAAGAATGTTGTTTAACCAGCTTGAACTAGTTGATTATTCATAGGACATTCCTATCAACAGTAAGAGAATGTACATTCTTTTTAAGTGAACATTGAAATAGTTGTTCAGATAGACCAAGCCATAGAACAAGTCTTAATAAATTAAATGCCTAATATCAAGGACAATAGAAGGGACATCACAGGGTTCAAGAATCTTAAAAGGATAGGGAACGAATATTGTGAATAACTTTTATGCCAATAATTTTGGCAATTTAGATGAAGTGGACAGATTCCTTGAAAGACACTAATACAGCGTACTCAAAGAGAAATGATGTACACATATAAAACTGTAATTTGTCAACATATAATAAAACAGAAATGGCTAAATGAATGGCCTATCTACTAAGTAAATTCAATATATAATTAAAAGCGTTTCCATGAAGAAGTACTCTAGGTTCAGTAGGCTTTACTGGTAAATTTTTTTTAAAGAAAATAGAACAAAACAAAACAAAACAAAATAAAGCAAAACAAAACTTCTTCACTGGTAAATTTTACCAAACATCTAAGGAAGAAATAATACCAATTAGACATAAACTCATCCAGAAAGTTGAAGATGGAATACTTCCAAGTTCCTTCCATGAGATCAGCAATAGAACAACCAGGCAAAGATATTATAAAGAATAAGAGCATATTAATATTTATCATGAACAGTAGTACCTAAATTTTTAGTAAAAAACTAATAAATCATATTTAACAATGTATGAAAAGCATAATATGTTATAGCCAATGGGGGTTTAACTTTAGAATGTCAGGGTGGTTCAGATTTAGGGCCAAAGTAATGTATCATATCAGAAAACTAAGTGAGACAAACTATAAAATCATCTTAATAGATGCAGAAGAGGTATTTGGCAAAATTCAACATCTGTTTGTGATTAAAAAAACTCTTTACAATAAAAAGGAATAGATGCACGGGCCGCTGCCTGGACTGCGACCTCCAGAGCAAAGCCTCTCCCCATGGGCTCCTGCTGGCAGGGGGACAGTTAGATCCCAGCTCCTTCAGACTTGTGGGCTGGCAAACAAAAGTGTCAACTCCCCATCCCCCAAGCAACAGGTGGATCCAGAGAAACATAGGCTCTGATGATAGTTACTAAGGTGAAATGCAATTGAAAGCCTGTGGTGCTTTGGTGTTTCACTGACCTTGCAGGTCTAGGGCCAGGGCTCTGATCGTCTATGCAGAAGGTAGTGGTACATAGCACGGCATCTAGGGGGGGTCTCCTTCTGAGGGTGGCATCCATTGTTCATTCCCTATAGTCTCACTTTGAAGTCCTATATTGTTTATTGTTTTGTTGGGTTGGGTTTTATTCTCTTTTGCTTTGTTTGATTATGTTACACCTGGTGACATGAGCAGCTATTTCAATGATAGTAAGATATATATATCTAGCAGCCATTTTGAATTTACTGTTGTCTTGTTTTGTAATCTTTTATTGTATCCATTATTTTGTTTTTACTGCTTCTATTCTGTTCTGTTTGATTTTTTACTGCATTTGAAAATATCTGCAGCTATTTTGGAGACAACAAAAGGCATTATGCTAACTATTGTGGATTTTGTAATGTTGTGAAGTCCTGTATCACTTACTCTGGTTTTTTCTCATTGATTTTATTGTTTTCTTTTCCTTTGTTGTGTGCTCTTTAAAATAAAAAAATCTAAAAATAAAAGAATAAAAAGGAATAGAAGGGAACCTTCTCAATCTGACAGAAGGCATCTATAAAATTCTAGCAGCTAACATCTTACCTAAGGGTAAAGACTAAATGCTTTTTCTTTAAGATTGGAAACATGGATCTTAACCATTCATATTCAGCATCATAGTGGTGATTTGAGCCAGTGCACTAAGAATTCAGGCTGAAAAAGAAGAAATAAAACTTGTTTGCAGATGGCATTATTGCTGATATAGGACACCCCTCCCCCAATATTGCAAAAAGCCAAAATCAAAAGAAACCACGAGAACTAATCTGTGAACTTGTACCCAGGATATAAGGACAATAAAGAAAAATCAAAATATATTTCCATATATCATCAATAAACAATTGAAAATTGAAATTAAAATACCATCTACTTTGGCAACCCATTCAGGACCCCTTCTGTCTCTCTCTTGGACAGAAGCTTTCTTTCTCTCAATAAATATACCCTCCTCATGAAATAAAATAAAATAAAATAAAATAAAATACCATCTATAATGCCAAAATTGCTAGATACTTCAATATAATTCTACAAAACCTGTGCAAGGTGTGTGTGCTAAATTTTGCAAAGCATTGATGAAAGACATGAAAGAAAAATCTGAATAATGAAGGGGTATCCATATTCACTGATGAAAGATCCAATATTATTAAGTTGTAAGATACCCGGTCTCAAACTGTTTTATAAATGCAATAGCATTCGAGTACATATTCTAATGGTATTTTCCCTCCCTCTCTTCCTTCTTTTTATATAAATTGATAGACTGATTCTAAAATTTATAGGGAAAGCAAAAGCATTAAAATAGCCAAAACAATCTGGAAAGGATTGGAAGATTCATACTGGTTGACCTGAGGACTATAACATAAAGCTACATTACACTAATCAAGAAAGTGTCTTATAAGCAAAAGTATAGTCATTTAGGAAATTGAAGAAAGGTAGTTTCTTCAATATGGTGCTGGAACAATGATAGCCATTTGAAACAGTGGGGTTTGGGGTAAGTGTGGGGAGAAAATAAACTTTCTTTGTATCCTAACCTGTAAGAGAGAAAAATGATAAAGTGTACTTCATCTCATTTAGTTCTTTGGGCTTGTGGGTAGAGACACACCTGAGAATTTTTCTAGCTGACGCTTTAGCTGTGGGTGGTCAAGTCATGTGATAGAACGTCTAGGTTTGATGTCCTCTGTGTGTCTAGTGTTATGGTATTAATTCCAGTGATGAGCCCTTTACCCTGTACACAGTGCTGGCCTTCGGCAGTTTGTGTGCAATGCTAACTTTCACAGTGGTTCTTGGCACAGCCCAGCCTCTAACAAAGCTCTTCTACTTGCTTGTGGAATATAACTAGGTTCTCTTGTATGTTTTACTCTGGGAAATTTTTTTTTCAAGGAAATTCCAGACTGTAGGATAGCAGTGAGGACCTCACCAGAAATGGATTTTCCTCAGTTAAGAACACAACACCTGAAGTAGGGTAGATTTGGACTTGATTCTCCTTTCTGTTACTTGGCTGTGGCACTCTCAGAGACTGACTAACCCTCAAAGAGGCCAAATTCCCCCAAATGTAGAATTGAGGTTCATTCATTCACTCACACAAAATGTGCACATTAAGCATGAGCTAGGGTGCTAGAAATACAACAGTGAATAGGTTGATATGGTCTTTGCCCTCACATTTACAGTCTAAGGTTTAGTAATAGTAAGTACTTCTTAGAGTTAGTCTAAAGACAAATAAGAGCATATGTGGTTAGTGGGTACCTTGGGTCATCAAACCTACTAATATCTTTTCTGGAGACTGCCTATTCTCTTTTAAGCCCTCTCCACAATTATTTGGTCCAGATTATCTGTCTGCTTTAAGATAGAACAATGAATGCCTTCTCTTGCAATTAAGTATTAGCACTTTGTGGTTCCATAGTTAGTCTCTGCCTGATGCCCTAAGTGGAGGAGATATTAACCTTAGAAATATAAACAGTTATGTGAACAGCCATATAGCTTGGGAAGCCTGAAAAATCTATTGCAAGAGAGAATAGGAAAGCAGGGAGCAGAGGCATGAAGAAAACTGCACTGACAGAGCTCTGATGATAGGATCCTCCCTGCCTCCAGTCCCTTTGTGAGACCCAGGTGTGTTTTTGAGTTCCATGACACATCTCTGTGTCTTCATCTATATAGTAATTCTGCTTAAAAATTAGCTCAAATTGGCCTCTGTTTTATTCTCAACAAACACACAAGAGATACTCAATAAATGGTAGCTATTATAATTATTGCTTGTAAACATGACTTTCTTATTTTTTCCAGCTCACACTTTTGTGATGAATGTGACTGTCTCCCCAGTTCTGAGTTGCCACTGAATTCTGGACCATACCCTGGAGAGCTTCAGCTGGATTTCTCATGGAAATAGCAAAACCAAATCTAACATGTGTAGAACAGAAATTTCCTACTCCAGTCAGCTCACTTAGCTTCCTCTGCTTTGTTCTACTGGCATTAAACTCACTCACCCAGTTGTTCCAAGTTCTGGGAGTTAGCCTAGGTTTTTTTCTGTTCCCTCATTTCCCACATCCAGTCATTCAACAAGTGATATCAATTGTGCTTCCTAAATATCTTGGGAACTCTTTCTCCTGACTTTCCTCCCGTAATTACTGCTCTGCCCATCTTGCCCAAGACCACAACCTCTTATAAGTTTCTTTTTAAAAATTTTATTATATTAGTACATGCTTGCAGCACATGAAATTTACATTCATTGTAGGGAGTAGGTGCATATTCATAACACATTTTGATTCTTCTTTATTCCTTTTCCCCATTTTGACTATTATTATTTTTAGTTCATGTTTACAACATATGTTTACATTTATTGTGGGTATTTGGTACATGTACATGACACATATTAAATCTTTTTGTCCCTCTTCCCCCTGCCCTTGGTCTCTTAGACCTCTTCCCATTTGTAAAACATCTATTTCCTTGCTTCCTTTTATTAGTCCTTTATTTTGGTCTTATTTATACTTTTCTGGACTCAACTGAGAGATAACATATGGTATTTAAGCTCATGTTTCTGATTTATTTCCCTTGATATATTTTCCAGGCATATCCATTTTCCTACAAATGTCTTGGATTTACTCTTTATAGCCAACTAATATTCCATTATATACAGATACCACATTTTCTTTATCTTTTCACCTGTCGATGGACATATGAGTTGCTCCCAGCTTTTAGCTATTAGGAGTTATGCTGCTGTAGGTATGTATTGCTGTAATATGATGTCACTTACTCTGAGAAGTCTTTTTTGATGCCTTTTCTCTTCAAAGAATCTATTCTTTTATTTGAGTTATCTGCTCTCCTTGGGCATATTCCTGTTGTTGCTCTAATAAAACTACAGATGCTACTGGACTTATGATGAGTTACATTCTGATACTATCATAAATTGAAAATATCATAAATTAAAAATGCATTTAATATATTTAACCAACTGAATATCACAATTTATCAAGAAAGTACACTGCAGAGAATCAATTGTTTATTCTTATGATTTTGTGGCAGACCAAAGGTCCAGTTCTCTGCTGCTGCCTGGTATCACAAGAAGATATCATAAACATATTGCTAGCCTGGAAAAAGACGAAAATTCAAAATTTGAAGTATATTTTTCTTCTGAATGTGTATTGATTTTACACAATCATAAAGTTAAAAATCATAATACAAGATGGTACAAGTTGGGGGCCATCTGTAATTTTGATTATATTTCACCTGGAATACTCCTTGACATATCTTCATTTTGCCTTTGAGGAAATGGTTCAGAGAAGTCAGTTGAATTGCTTGAAACCACAGAAGGCATACTCAAAGCCAGATTTTCTTATGAGAATTATGTGCTTATTTATCTAATGGTCATTATGATACCCAGAATAATTATCCCAGCGACGTCTACATCTTAGTCACTAGAACTTGTGAATTCTGTTGTCTTGCATGAGTAAAAGGACTTACAGATGTGTCAAATTAAGGATCTATAGATAGGAGGAATTGTCATGAGTTGTCTGCATGAGCCCACTGTAATCATAAGGGTTCTTATGGAAAGAAGGCAGGAAGGTCAAAGTCAGAGTGAAGAGATGAGGGGAGTAGAGGAAGGGGTGATGCACTTTAAAGATGGAGAGCTATATATTGAAAATTACAGTATTCTGAAAATGGAGATTGAAGACAATATCAGAAAAATGGAAAGATAGCCCTTGCTCATGGATAGGAAGAACCAACATAGCGAAAATGGCCATACTTCCAAAATTGTTATACAGATTCAATGCAATCCTGATCAAAATAACATTAGCATACCTCACAGAACTAGAGAAAACATTCCTAAAATTCATTTGGAAACAGAAGAGACCTAGAAAAGCAAAGGCAATCCTGGGCAACAAAGACAAGGCAGGAAGCATTACAATCCTTGATTTGATATTACACTACAAAGCTACTGTGATATAATCAGCATGATACTAGAAGAAAAAAAACAACAAAAACAAAAGCAAAAACAAAACAAAACAGACCTGAGGATCAGTGGAATAGATTAGAAAATGCAGACACAACTACAAACACTCAGCGACTTTATCTTTGACAAAGCTGCCAAACATGTTCACTGGAAGAAAGATAGCCTCTTTAATAAATAGTGCTGGAAAAACTGGCTCTCTACATGCCAAAGACTAAAAGTAGAACCATGTATCTCACCATACACTAAACTAAAGTCAAAATGGATCAAAGATCTAAATATTGAAACAGAAACACTCAATCTGCTGGAAGAGAAATTAGGTAGAAATCTTGAAGACATACGTAGAGGCAGAGAGTTCATGATGAACAAAACCCAAACTGCATTGGAAATACTTCAAATCAACAACTGGGATCTCATCTAATTAAAAAGCTTTTGCAAATCAAAAGAAATCACAGGTAGAGTGAAGACAACCCACAGCGTGGGAAAATTTTTTAACCAATCATCCCTCCGACAAAGGACTTCTATCTAGAGCATATAAATAATTGAAAAAAGTCAGATTCCTCTCCCAAATTCAAGGACCCAAAAATGGGTGTCTGAGATGAATATGCACTTCTCAGTTGGAAAAAAAAAGATGGCAAATAAATATATGAAAAAATATTTAACAGCAACGGTCATTCGAGAGATGCAAATTAAAAGAACACCAAGATTTCATCTCACTCCAGAAAGAATGGCTATCACTAAGAAATCAACCATTAACAAATGCTGAAGGGGCTGTGGGAAAAAAGGAACTGTTCTACACTGTTGGTGAGAGTGTAGACCTATGCAATCACTGTGTAGACCTATGCAATCAAAAACAGAGATTCCTCATAAAAGTAGGACTAGAGGTCCCATTTGACCCAACTATTCCCTTTCTGGGTATCTTCTCAGAAGAATTAAAAACATCATACCACAGCAATATACATATACCCATGTTTATAGCAGCATAATTTGTAAAAGCTAAATCTTGGAAACAACCCAAAAGCCCATCAACTGAGGTATGGATAAAAATGATGTAACATTTTTATTCAAGGGAACAATAGTCATAAAGAAGGATAAAGTTGAAACTTATGGGTAAAGGGATGGAAGGCAAGACTATACTCATAAGTGAAATAAATCAGACTCACATATGTAAACATCATATTGTCTCCCTGGTGTGAGAAATAGAGTAAGTGAGGTCTAAAATGTATAATAAATATCGTGAAATAGGAAGAAATTGTTTAACATGAAAAAGGAATGAGGTCAGGGAAAAGGGAAAGGAAGAAAGGAAGGGAAAAGGGACAAAAGCTTTATTAGTGTCTTTTAGTTCATTGAAAAGGAAAGTTTGTGCTAATATTGATTGGAGGATTTTTTATGCACATACATTATACTCTGAATAACTACTTTGAAGATAGCATGTAATGTATTAGCTATCGTTAGTCTCTTATTTTGTTACGAATTTCTGTTTTACTTTTTTTCAATCAAATTTTAACAAGAGATGGAGAGAGGCCACTATGCCATGAGTTATCATCAGGAATGGAAAAAAAAACTATTAAGAGAGGATTGCTAAAGGCCAACATTAAGTTCAGTGTGTGCCTCAGTTTCTTGTGACAACATTTAATTTAGATGTATGTAAACTTGAACAACATTGCAACTCTGGGTATCTGCATTTCTTATTCCTGTAATTTTACATGAACATACAAATAAATGATGTTTATCATTTTCATTTTTTTATTTTAAAGAGAACAAAACAAAACAAAACAGAACAGAGTTAAACACAACAAAGCATTTCAGAACAGAACACTGAAAGCAATATAGGTCTTCAAAACATAACAATAGGAGATTAACAATGGCTACCCTAGTGTCTCTTGTTTTTTTGGAAATGGTTGTTCATAATTCACACACAATAAACTCAAATAAAACAAAATAACATAAAACCAGAAAAAAAAAGAGTGAAAGCATTACAGGCCTTCAAATCACACAACAAGAAACCAACAATGGCTACGTTAATATCCTTTGTTTTCTTCAAAAAAGCTGTTCCTATCTTATCACACATTGCAATCACACAGGAGAAAATGGACTCAAACCAATTAAAGAATAAAAGCATTATTGGACCTCAGAACTTCCTCTCAATATTTATTGGGGATTTTGTATTCTATTGAGTCTTTCAGTTTCTCACACTAGGGAGACATGGTGGTGTTTACACATGTGAGTTTGATTTATTTCACTTATGAGTATGTTCTCAAGTCACATCCATTTACCTATAAAAGCCTCAATGTGATCCTTCTTTATAGCAGAATAGTACTCCATTGTATAAAAGTACCACATCTTTTATCTCCTTTCCTCAACTGATGGGCATTTGGGTTGTTTTCAAGATTTGGCTATTACTAATTGTGCTGCTGTAAACAAGGGTGCACATATATCACTGTGGTATGATGATTTCACTTCTTCTGGAAATATGCCTAAAAGCGGAATAGCTGGTTCAAATGGTACTTCCATTCCTAGCTTTTTGAGGAACCTCCAGACTGATTTCCACAGTGGCTGCACCAGTCTACACTCCCACCAACAGTGGAGAAGGGTTCCGTTTTCCCCACAGCCTCTCCAGCATTTGTTGTTGTTGGTTTTCTTGATCCTGGCCATTCTTTCTGGAGTGAGATGAAATCTCAGAGTTGTTTTTATTTGCATTTCTCTAATGACCAATGATGCTGACATTTTTTCATGTATTTATTTGCCATTTGTATTTCTTCAGCTGATAAATATGTTTTCACCTCAGATGCCCATTTTTGGATTGCATCTTTGAATTTCGAGGGTCTGATTTTTAAAAAATTCTTTATATGTTCTAGATAGAAGACCATTGCCTGAAGGACAGTTGACTAAGATTTTTTCCCAATTTGTGGGTTTTCTTTGCACTTTGTTGGAGATTTCATTTGACATGCAAAAACTTTTTAATAAGACAAGATCCCAGTTGTTGATTCTGGGAAGTGTTTCCCGTGCAGTTTGACTTTTGTTCATGAATTCTCCACCTACCCCTATGTTTTCAAGATTTTTACCTACTTTGTCTTCCAGCAGATGTAGTGTTTCTGTTTTAATATTTAGATCTTTGATCCATTTTGACTTTAGTTTAGTGCATGGTGATAGGCTTGGGTCTAGTTTTAGTTTTCGGCATATGGAAAGCCAGTTTTCCCAGCACCACTTATTAAGAGGCTATCTTTCTTCCAGTGAACATGTTTGGCCCCTTTGTCAAAGATAAGGTGGCTGAGTGTGTTTGTACTTGGGGTTGTATCTTCAAATCTATTCCATTGGTCCTCAGGTCTGTTTTGATTCCAGTACCATGCTGATTTGATTACAGTAGCTTTGTAGTATAATTTCAAGTATGGGGTTGTGATGCCTCCTGTCCTGTCCTTGCTGTCCAGAATTCCCTTTACTATTCTAGGTCTCTTCTGGTTCCAGATGAATTTTAAGAATGATTTCTCTAAATCTGTGAGGTATGCTAATGGTATTTGGATGGGAATTGCATTAAATCTGTATAATAATTTTGGGATAATGGCCATTTTCACAATGTTTGTTCTTCCTTCCATGAACACGGAATGTCTTTCCATTTTCTGAAATACTCTTCAATTTCTTTTTTCAGAGTACTGTAATTTTCATTGAATAGATCTTTTGCTTCCTTTGGTAGGTGGATCCCTAAGTATTTCATCATTTTGGCTGCTATTGTGAAGGGTGTAGTTTCTCTTATTTCTCTCTCAATGAGTTTGTGGTTTGTGTACAGGAATGCTATTGATTTCTGAGTATTGACTTTGTATCCAGCTACAGTAGTGAATTTGTTTATGACATCCAGAAGTCTTTCTATGGAGTTTTGAGGGTCTCATACGTAGAGTATCATGTCATCTGCAAATAGTGATAATTTACCTTCTTCCTTTCCTATCCTCATTCCTTTTATTTCTGTCTCTTGTGTAATTGCTCTGGCTAATGTTTCCAGCACTATTGAATAGGAGTGGTGATAATGGACATCCTTGTCTTGTTCCCAGTTTTAGAGTGAAAGCTTTCAGTTTTTGACCATTTAGTGTGATACTGGCTGTTGGTTTGTCATAGATGGCTTTTATCAGATTGAGGTAAAGACTATCTATTCCAAATTTCTGTGAGGTTCTTTTCATGAATGACTATTGGACTTTATCAAAAGCTTTTTCTGCATCTATTGAAATGGCCATGTGATTCTTATCTTTGGCTTTATTGATATGGTGTATTACATTTATTGATTTGCATATGTTGAACGTTGTTGCATTCCTGGGATGAATCCCACTTGGTGATGGTGTATAATCTTCTTGATGACTTGCTGCATTCTGTTTGCCAGTATTTTATTGAGAATTTTTGCATCTATGTTCATTAGGGAGATTGGTCTATAGTTCTCTTTTTTGGTTGTGTCTTTCTCTGGTGCTGATATTAGCATAGTTCTTGCTTCCAGGAATGAGTTAGGGAGATTTGCTTCCTTTTCAATTTCAATGAAGAGTTTGAGGAGTGTTGGCATCAAGTCTTCCTTGAATTTCTTGTAGAATTCAGCTGTGAATCCATCAGGACCTGGACTTTTCTTGGTTGGTAGGGTTCTAATTACATTTTCAATTTCCTTAACTGAAATTGGGTCATTCAGCAATTTTACATCTTCTTGATCCAGCTTGGTAATTGACATGTTTCTAGAAATCTGTTCATTTCTTCTGTGTTATTGAACCTATGAGAGTAAAAATTTTCGAAGTAGGTATTGATGATCTTCTGTATTTCCACAGGGTCTGTAGTGATTTCACCATTTTCATTCCTTGTTGCATGGATTTGAGTTTTCTCTTTCCTTTTTTTATTAAGGTTGACTGGGTCTTATCAATTTTATGCATTCTTTCAAAGAACCAACTCTTTGATTTGTTGATTCTTTGTATTGTTTTCTTAGTCTCAATTGCCTTAGTTTCTGCTCTGATCTTTATAATTTCCTCCCTTGTTTTCATTTTTGGTTGGGCTTACTCTTCTCTTTCTAGATGTTTGAGGTGTAACATCAGGTTGTTTATTTGTGTTCATTTCATTTTCCAGATGTGGGAATTCACTGCAATAAATTTCCCTCTGCGACTGCTTTCATTGCATCCCACAGATTCCAGTAAGTTTATTTGTATTTTCATTTGCTTGTAGATATTTTTTAATTTCTTCTTTAATTTTCTCTGTGACCCACTGATTGTTCACGAGTCTATTATTTAATTTCCATGTGTTTTACAGAGATTTGCAATTTCTCTTGTCATTAATTTCCAGTTTGATGGCACTGTGATTAGATAGTATGCATGGGACCATTTTGATTCCTTTGTATTTACTTAGGCATGTTCTATGGGCTAGTATATTGTCTATTCTAGAGGATGTACCATGTGAAGCTGAGAAGAATGTATACTCTGATGTTGTTGGGTGGAAAACTGTGTACATGTCTACCAGGTCCATTTGTTCACAGGTTTGATTCAGTTCTGTTATTTCTTTGCTGATTTTCTGTCTAGTTGATCTGTTTCTTTGAGTCAAGGGTGTGTTAAGGTCTCCGGTTATAATTGTGTTATTGCTTATTTGATTTTTCATTTCTATTAATATTTGTTTTATATAGTTGGGTGCTCCCATATTTGGTGCATATATATTTAAGATTGTTATTTCTTCCTCTTGGAGTTTTCCCCTAACCAGTATGTAGTGACCTTCTTTATCTCTTCTGACCATTCTTGGTTTGAAGGTCACATCATCTGCAAACAGAATGGCTACCCCTGCTTTCTTTTGGGTTCCTGTTGCATGGAGTGTTGTTTTCCATCCTTTGACTTTCAGTCTATGAATTTCCTTTTGGGTTAGATGGGTTTCTTGTAGACAGCATATGGTTGGATGTTGTTTCTTGATCCCTTCTGCCAGTCTGTTCCTTTTGATTGGTGAATTGAGGCCATTTACATTAATGGTTATAACTGATACACTAGCTTGTTTTAGTCGTGTTATCTTTCTGCAGTGGTTTGTTTATCTTTTCCCTCTACTTAATTGTAAGCTGGATCAAGAAGATGTAAAATTGCTGAATAACCCAATTATTTTCTTCTTCTGTTGATCTTCTGGATGTGGTAGCTATTTTCATGTGTATCTAGAGTATCTTTCAGTATTCTTTGCAGGGTTGATTTGATGGTCATGAAGTTCTTCAGCTGTTCTTTGTCATGGAAGTACTTTATTTCTCCATCGATTTTGAAGGATAGTTTTGCAAGGTACATCAGTGTGGGTTGGAAGTTGTTTTCCTTTAGGACTTGAAATACTTTACTCCATGATCTTCTTGACTTCATTGTTTGTGTTGAGAAGTCTACTGTAATTCTGATGGGCTTTCCTTTATAGGTTATTTTGTTCTTTTCTCTCACAGCTTTTAATATTCTATTCTTATGCTGAATTTCTGGGATGCTGATTATTATATGTCTGGGTGTTGATTTATTTTGGTTATGGCTAATTGGAGTTCTATGTGCTTCACTTATCTATATGTCAGTTTCCTTTCCCATGTTTGGGAAATTTTGAGTTATTACTTCTTTAAATAGTGTTTTTATACCTTCTGTGTTTTCTCCTTTTTCATTTACACCTGTGAATCTTGTATTGTTTTTCTTTGCATCATCTTGCAATTGCTAAATTGCTATTTCATGATTCCTTGTTATTTTTAAAAGATGTTTCCTTTCATCCTCAGTAGCTGCAATCATGTCTTCAAGGTCTTAAAGTCTATCTTCACATTGATTGAGGCAGCTTTGCTAGCTTTCAGTGGCTTTCTTGATTTCCTGGATATCTCTGAATCAATTTCATGCATTCTAATTCTTTCTTGTAGTTTTCATTGAAGGTTTACATCCTTTTGCAGTTCTCATCTATTTTTCCAACTATAACTTCTTTACGTGTATTTAGCATTTCTTTCATTACATTTATCATCTCTTGTTTTACCTGGGGAATCGTTTCTAATCTCAGTTCCTTTACAGCTTCATGGAGTTGTTTCTTTACTTCAGTTGCTATCATTTGAGAAGTTTCAGGTGTGTGGCTTATACTTTCTTCTATGTCCATGTCTCTTTGCCTTGTTTGAAATGGACTGGAGGTGTGAGACTGCATTTTTTCTTTTGTTTTGTCATTTTCCTGTATTCCCCTGTGTTAGGTGAATCCAATGTGTATGGTTAAGAGGCTCCAAGGCTAGGTGAAATTCACAGTGCACCCCTTCTGCTCCAGCCAAGACTACTACTGTGGCTGCTCTGTTGCTGGGTGGTGGCTGGGCAGAGCCCCTCCAGGACCCCAGGGACATTAAAAATGCCCTGAGATGATGGTGGAATTGGTGTAGGTCCCTACCAGGCTGCTTGCCACGTCCCAAGCTGCATGGCAATTGGCGCAGGTCCCTACCGGTCTGCTTGTGAGGTCCCAAGCTGCGCGGCTAGGTGAAATTCACTCTGTGTGCCTTCAGCTCTCACCAGACCCAGAGCTGCTCAGGAGTAGCTGGGCAGATGTTTATCATTTTCCATAGTATTTGTTATTTCCTTTTCCTACATATCTTCATTCTCTTGTTTAAGTAACAGAAAGGATACCAGTGGTCAAGTGCTGTGCAAGGCCCTGGGTTTGATCCTCAGCATGGATCCCCTTCAGAAAAAAAAGTAGGGGGGAATCAAATGAGTCTGGAGAGCTGTGTCCATTATACTCTTAGTTATTAGTGAATGGCATGGAATGTCTTTCTTCTCAGTTATATGTGGGGAAATTCCATTAGGGGTTGTAAGAGAAATACACAATTAATACTTGAATGAATGCATGGTCTGATAGGTGGTGAGATGTGTTGTGGAGCAATGTAAAGCAGAATAGGGAAGATTGGGAATTAGAGAGGAGTCTACTTTATATGGAGGTGGGGTCAGGGAAGGCCTAATTCAGAAAGTCATATGGGCAAAGACGAGACAGAAGTGAGAACTTAAGCCATGCTCCCAGTGGGAGTGTTTTCTAGGAAGGAATACAGTGGGTAAAGGCCCTGTGTTAGGAGCTGTTTGGTACATTTAAAGACAACACAAACAAGTGTGCCTTGTGGGGTAAAGTGAACAAGCAGGAAGGAGAGATAGAAGATGAGATTATCAATGTGGTCAAAGGAGAGACAAGATCATATAACATAAAGCAGTAATTGGGTAGAAAAGCATTGAAGTATAAACTAGGCCACAGCGTTGTCCAGACATACATGAAAAATGGAATATTTTTTGGTATTTATTGTACAGTAGGTGGAGAGTATGCCTGACAAGCTTAGGATAAACCACCCTTATTTGTCCTTTATTTGGGAGAAAATAGATGGAATGACAATAAGAAGAAAGAGAAATCGATTTTACTGCAAAGCCAGTAAAGTGAAAATGATAATGATAAGAATTTATAGAGCATTTTAAATGTGTTATTCCTTTAATCTTCAACTTCCTAATTTGTATGTGAATTATAAAGGAGGTAAGCAGTTTTCCCCAGATCAAACCAGGACTTAACCTCAGGCAGTCCATCTGCAGAATCTAAACTCTTGATCACAACAGTTGGTTTCCAAAGAGAATTTAGAAACCCAGCTTCTGTAAGAATCTAAGTAAATTAAGCCCACAATGTGTGCAGAACTAAGTAGGATTTATGTGCTAAGTTAGACAAAGTTTGCTCTTTCAATTCTGTCATATCCTACTAATGTGTCAGACTCACACTGTATGTACAGCTGACTTTGGAGCCTACACTGCTTGAGGCAAGAGATTCCAAGTGGTATAGTGTAGAACCTTCTTGATGTCTATAAACAACTGACTGAATATGAGTGTGGCGAATCACTACTTGGGAAGGTGTATTCCCATGATGTGGCCAAATCCTACTAGTATGTCCATGGTTTGGTCTCCAATTAATGACCGCTGCCAAGAATACAGAGGTTTAATCTGAGATGACAATATCTAATTATGTGGGAACATTGTGGGAATGATGGCATCCAAGAAGAAGCCAACTCTCAAGAATGCAGGAAGTATTTTAGAGTGACAGGTTGCAAGAATCCAAAGCAATAGCATCTGAGGTATCCTCAGCTGTTTTTCCAAACAACATTGCCAAAGAAAATAGAGTTTAATGCAAGTCAAAATAAGTAGATTTTATTTCTTCTTTCTTTTCAAAGAGGGTAGAGTAAGTCACGTCAACAGTAGACCTAGTGTATCCATATGGTACTGGTTAGGAAAAGAGAGCCACTGTGAGCATTATGAAAATAAGAGATTTAATGTAGGAATTGAACATTATGTGAATGGGGGTGGACTGAGAGAGTGAAGTACCAGAAGACTTCCAGAAGTCCATAGAAACAGTCACTGTGGAAGGCAGTCTATTACATCTGGCTTCCTTTACCTCCTAGGAATAATGGTTTCCTCTTTGCTCCCATCTAAATCTCACACAATTTTCCTTCATTGGCACATTCTAGAACTATACAGAAAAGGCTTCTGGGAAATGCAGCTCATGGACTTTGAAGAGTATGAAAATTATGGTGATGTCAACTGAAATAAAATCTCTAGGTGCAAGTACCAAAGTGATAAAGGAATCTCAAAACTGCTCTGATACCTTCCACTTTTTTTTTAAACCTGCATCCTTATTCCAAATTGCATAGAATCTTCATTTTGGATCAATATAATTTTCATCTATACTCTCCCATTGCCATACAAGGAGGAGTTTATTTAACTGTAGCTTCACCACAATGTGTTTTTTTATTTCTGTAACTTTTCTAAACTATTACCACTTTCCACAAGCTATGTCCAACACCAATTTCACTCTCTACTTTTAAAGAAAATAATGATCATTTCTTCATTTCCTGTGACATCTTCAAAAACTTAACTTCCTTTGGAACTCTTCATCATCTCCTCACTTTCTCTTGTAGTGGGAAAAGGTTCCAACTCTGATCCAGGCCTAATCCTTGGTGTTCTGGGTCCCATCATCTCCCATATTCTCATGGAATTTCCTTCCTCGACAGTTTCATTTGACAGCGCTGTTCTTGATACCGTCTCCTTTCTTGGTTTCTGTAATACCGCTGTCTTCTAATTCTCTTACTGTTATTTTTTTCATCCTTTACTGTGATAACCCACTTTTTTCTCTATGCACACTTTAAAGATTTTATTACCCTGCATACTGTCCTCTCTTTTCTTTAGTTACATACTTTATATGAGAGGCTTACTCATGCCACTGGCTGTGATCTTAACCTAATTTGATTATGACTGATAAATCTACCTTTTCCTGAACTTTGAACTTGCATATTGAACTGTCTGTATCTCCACTTAGATGTCATAAGAGGTGGGCTAACTTGCTGTAACAAAAAGAATTAAAAGTTAGTGTCTTAAAGAAAAATAAGCATATTTATCAGGTAAACAGCCCAAAGTGAGTGTTCTACATTAGCGGACAACTCTGATACGTGAGGGACCCTAGCTACTGGATGCTCTGCCATCCTCGATTTGAGATTTTGTAGGTCATTCCAGTCATCACTATTCCAAACAGTAGATGGGGGAAGAAGCAGAAATTGAAGATCAGGGGTATCTTCTTAAGCAAGTAAGAAAGAAGTTGCATATGTTGCCATTGGTCACATTCTACCAGCAAAATTATCGTCATATGCCCATCCGCATATTGGAAAGAGTGACTAGGAAATGTACTCCCAGGGGAGGACTGGGCCACTGCATGCTAGCTATCATTAAGTAGAAAAAAGGGAAAACAGATTTTGCTAGACAATTAGCAATCTCTTCTTTAAGTTTCAATATATAGAAAATGTATTTAACAATTTTCCTTATTTCAATGCTCTCTTCTTATAGTCTCTTTTTCTGTTTATCCCAGTTTATACAGTGGCACATAAGAGAAACCCAAGTTCATCCGAAACTCTATTCTTTCTCACTCTAAAGCTAATACATCATCAAGTTCTTTGTTAGTCTCTAAATATTCCCTTGAACCATCCGCTATCTCCACTCCAACTGCTTTTCTTACCTGGATTTCAGAAACAGCTTCGTAAGTGATCTATACTTTCTTTCAGTCTTGCCATCCTTTAAATCTATTGCCTAACCACTAGGATAAACTTTGTAAAAATTCAAATTGAATTATAGGACTCCTAAATCCTTCAGTAGTTACTTGGAGGTTTGGATAAAATCCAAACTTCTTAGCACCGGATTAGGAAGCCCTTTGTGTATCGATGCTTAATAAATATTCATCGAGTATATAAATTATCTAGCTCTTATCTACTGCTCTGATCTTGTCAGATACCACTCCTTTGTGTCTATCCACGTCAAAATGTAAGGAAATTCTGTTAGTTCTTCATACTTGCTATTTTGTTTCATGCCCCCATTCTTTCTCTAGAGCTAGTCAAGTATTGTGTGTCTTCTGAGGAATGTCCACATACAACATAGTACCTGTCATAATTTGCTGTTATTTTGTCTTTATGTGCATCATTTGAATGTGTATATTTATTTAGTGTGTTCACATTCCAAGCATATCCTGGTTGCCCTCACAAATCACACAGTCTAACAGGCAAATTGGTATTAAATAGTACATGAATAAATATAAAATATAAACATTGAGTTCTATGGGCAACAATTACAGAACACTTGGACACAACATCAGAGACACCTAATTATGCAAGTTTGGGCATGTTTAGGGTGGTATAGCTGTTGATGAGAGATACCTAATTTGGAGTGGGTGTTAGAGGACAAGAAAACCTTCATTGAGGAGATGAAATTTAAGCAAAAGCCTAGAGTTTAACTTTGGTACTTGCTGTCTTCTCTTTTTTCACCTTCCATTTACTTCTTCACGTGATCTTAGCCAAAAGGCTGAGAAGCGATTCCATTTACTTCTTAACCTATGACTTGGGGTTTATGTGCATGTTGTTCTCATCTCAATCTACATAGCCCTGTTCCCTCCAAACATTCACTTTATGTTAAATTTATATTAAAATTCTTAATGAGTTTTAAATACATTTCCCTTTACTAATATCTTCTTTAAAATGTACCATTGTTAGCTGAATCCAAATTCTAATGTGATCTAGCTACATAAGGTAGAAGAATGCCACTATCTCCCTTATTCTGAAGTCAGACTTTCAAGTTTTTTCCTAAGTTTATATTAAATGTTTGGTAACTACATAACAATATGAAATCAGACTGAGTTGACACTAGAGGGAACAGCTGCTAACCTGTTTTAATCCTGTCTTTCCTTGTGCTACTGAGTTTTGGACTCAAGCCAAGAATTTTACATTTTTTTCCCTTGTAAACATGTCTTGTTTTATTCAGTCCATCTGTCCAGCCTACTAAGATTAAAAAAAAAAAGATTCGAATCTTAATGTATTTACATTCTTCTTGCCATCTGTATGTCATCTGTGAATTTGAAGTTTTAGAAATCAGTATGCAAGTCATTAATAAAAATGTTAACTACACTTGGGTGTGGACAGAACACTAGCATGATACTACAAGCTTTCTTAAGAAAGATACTGATTCATTAATCACCACCTTTATTTTATGCAATTATATGATTGCTTATGCATTCAAAACTTTTTCAACTTTTTCACAAGGATTAGAGATCTTATCAAATGCCCTGCTGAAGTTCATTGACACCCTTTGTAGCATAATATGATCATGTAAATTTAAATTAGGAATGAGAATACCTTTATTTTGCTAAGATGAAATACACAATGAACATGGATTTTATGCAAAGTATAATCACAGAGGCTGAATCAATGACTGGGAAATGGGACTCTTAGGAGACAAGAATTTTAGAAGAAAAATTTGAAAGTAGAGTAATTAGAACAACATGCAGCAATATGAGAGGCTGTGAGTGTGGCCATCAGAAGAGATTTCAAAATAGGAATACAGGAAAATAAGAGGAACAAGTTAAGGGAAGGGATTCAATAGAGTATTTGTTACATATCTTCCTTATTTAGTATTGAAATAATTCTATGTTGTACATATTGAAGCTTGAGGAATTTGAGTACTTTGTCTAAAATGTAATAGCTCATTGAGGGTGAAACTGATTTCAAACCAGACCTCTACTCAAAAAGTCTGGGAGGTTTTTTTACACTAGACTCTCAGTTTACGGGGAGTGTTTTTAGAAGGAATTTAGAAAGCTAATATCCAGCATATGGGTAGTATCAAAGGGAACAATTCAGAACAATCTCAGAGGAGAGTATCATTTCTTCAATGAATAAGAAAGCTGAATTTGGTTTTTAAATCTAGAAGTCTTTCAGTGGAGTTTTTGGGAATCTTCTATGTAGAGTATCAAGTCATCCATAAATAATGATATTTAATTTCTTCCTTTCTTATCTATATTTATTTCTTTCTCTTGTCTAGTTGCTCTGGCTAATGTTTCCAGAACTATATTGAGTAGGAGCAGTGATAGTAGACAACCTTGTCTTGTTCTTGATTTTAGAGTGAGAGTTTTCAGTTTTTGACCATTTAGTATAATGTTGGCTGTTGGTTTGTCATAGGTGGCTTTTATAAGGTTGAGATAAAGACTACCTATTCCAATTTTTTGTAGGATTTTTAACATGAATGAGTATTATATTTGTCAAATGCTTTTTTTGTGTCTATTGAGATGATCATGAGGTTTTTGTCCTTGGTTCTGTTGCTACGGTATATTACATTTGTTGATTTTTGTATATTGAAACATTCCTGCATTCCTGAGATGAACGCTACTTGGTCATGGTGTATAATGTTGTTGATGATTTGCTACATTCTGTTTGCCAGTACCTTATTGTGAATTTTTGCATCTATGTTCATTAGGGAGATTAGCCTATAGTTCTCTTTTTTGGTTGGACCCTTTTCTGGTTTTGGTATCAGGTTAGTGTTTGCTTCCAGGAATGAGTTTTGGAGTGTTGTTTCCTTTTCAATTTCATTAAAGAGTTTGAAGAGTAGTGGCAGTAGATCTGTAAGTTTCTTGTAGAATGTAGCAGTGAATCCATCAGGACCTGGGTTTTTCTTTGTTGGTAGGTTTCATTAACTGATTTTGGATTACTTAGAATTTTGTATTTTCTTGATTTAGATTTGTAATTCATATGTACATTTCTTCTGTGTTTTACATCTTATTAGAATGCAGGTTCTCAAAGTAGACATTAATAATCTTCTGATACTCTGTTGTGGTTTCAACCTTTTTTTTCTTAATTGCATAGATTTTTTTTTCCTTTCTTTGATCAGGATGACTTAGAGCTTGTCAATTTTATTTAGTCTTTGAAAGAAACAATTCTTCAATTCATTGATTCATTGTATTGTTTTCTTAGTTTCAATTGTATTAACTTCTGCTATGATATTTATAATTATCTCCCTCATAAGGAGGTTTGGGCTTGACTTGTTCAACATTAGATTGTTTATTTGAGCTTACTCGGTTTTTCCAATGTGGGAATTCACTGCTATAAATTTCTCTGGTAGGACTGCTTTTATTGTATCCCATAAGTTCTGGTATGTTGTGCTGGAAGTCACATAACTGGATACAAAGTCAACACTCAAAAATCAGTAGCATTTGTGTACACAAATAACAAACTCACTGAGACAGAAATGAGGGAAATCACATAATAGCATTGAAAAAATGAAATAAGAATCAATCTAACAAAGGGAGTAAAAGATCTATACACTGAAAATTATGGTTCTCTGTCAAAGGTGATTGAAGAAGATACCAGAAAATGGAAGGATATTCCTTGTTCATGGATGGGAGGAACCAACATAGTGAAAATGGCCATACTCCCATAATTGTTATACAGATTCAGCACAATTCTGATTAAAATACCTCACAGAACTAGAGAAAACATTCCTAAAATTCATTTGGAAACAGAAGAGACCTAGAATAGCAAAGGCAATTCTGGGCAACAAAGGTAAAGCAGGAGGCATTACAATCTCTGACTTGAAATTATACTACAAAGCTACTGTAATAAAAATAGCATGGTACTGGCAAAAAAAAAAAGGACCTGAGGGTGAATGGAACAGATTAGAAGATGCAGAAACAACTCCAAACACATTCAGCAACCTTATGTTCAACAAAGGGGCCAAACACCTTCACTAGAAGAGTGAGAGGTTCTTTAATAAATGGACCTGGAAAACTGGCTTTCCACATGCCAAAGACTAAAATTAGACCCATATCTTTTGCTATGCACTAAACTAAAATCAAAATGGATCAAAATTCCAAGTATTAAAACAGAAACACTAAATCTGATGGAAAGTAGAGTGGGTAGAACATAGATGTAGGCAAGGACTTTATGAATAAAACCTCAATCACAGGGAAAGTATTACAATGAATCAACCACTGAGATCTCATCTTATTAAAAAGCTTTTGTACAGCAAAAGAAATTACCAACAGAATAAAAAGACAACCAATAGAGTGTGAAAAAAATTTTCCTTCAATTCCTCAGACAACAGACTAATATCTACAATATATAAAGAACTAAAAAAAAAATCATACCCCCCAAATGTAAAGACCCAATTCAAAAACAATCATCTGAAATGAGAGGACACATCTCAAATGAAGTAGAAATGGCAAATAAATATATGAAAAAATGTGTATGATCAGTGGTCATTCAAGAGAGGCAAATTAAGACAATGCTGAGATTCTGTCTCACTCCAAAAAGAATGATTATCATCATGAAATCAACCAATAACAAATGTTGATGGTGGTGGGGACTTTGGGGAAAAAGAACTCTTCTCCACTGTTGGTGGGAGTGTAGACTGGTGCAACCATTGTTGAAAGCAATGTGGAGATTCCTCAGAAAAAAACTGGAGGTCCCACGTAAGTGCCTGCCTGGCAAACTGGAGGTCCCACCTAAGTGCCTGCCTGGCAAACACAAAGTTGTGAGTTTGGTCCCTGGTACAAGGAAACAAACAAACAAAAAAACAAAAAACAAAAAACTGGAGGTCCCATTTGACCCAGATATTCCATTTCTTGGTATCTTCCCAAAGAATTAAAAGCATCACACTACAATGATATACATATACTCATGTTTATACCAGCATGGTCTTTATCCTAATGGGCATCCTAAATGCCCATCAACTGATGAGTGGACAAAGAAAATATGATTTTTTATACAATTGACTATTACTCAGCCATAAATAAGGATAGACTTGAGACATTTCTAGGTAAATGGATGCACCTTGAGACCATACTCTTAAGTAAAATAAATCAGACACACATGTATAAATACCCTGTTGTTTCTCTGGTGTGAGAAACTGAAAGTGTAAATAAGGAGCAAAATGTATAATAGATATTGAGAAATAGAAAATTTTCAAATGGGAAAGGGAAACTAGGGAGGGGAGAGAGGGGAAGGAAGGAAGGGAAAAGAAAAAAAATTAGAAAAGAAGGAAAACATGGAAACAAAGCTTTTGTAAATAAGAAGGGGGTGAGGGGTTGTAGAAAGGGAAGGGGAATAGGAAAAAAAGAAGGATCAAGATATATCATGTAAAGGTCAAATTCCCTATGATGAATGTGATCATTATGTATATCTAAAATGCACCAGTAAATTTAATTAATTTAAAAAAGTATTATTAAGAAAAGCTATTTTGAAATAGTTCTGGCTCAGCCTTAAAGTGCAGATAGAGTTGGAAAGAAGGTGCTGGGACACATTTTAGGTCTAAGACTAAATAAATGAATCTTCTAGCTAGGGGAAGGGGCTGATCCATAAATTAGTGACTGAAGTTGAGGTTTGGGCTTGAAATGGATGTTCCTTATAGCAAGACAAACTTGGTGAGAAGGCAGATTGTGCTGGGACCAAACCTGGTAGCATGTTTTATAGACAAATGATGATAGATGAGCTGGCTATAGAAGGGATTACTAAATTTATGCTCTTATCACTCATTTTCTAGGTGAGGAGATTGGGGGCCAAAACATTAAATGACTTGCCTGAGGCTACGTGGCCAATGTGTATCTGACTGTACAGCCTACTCTAGCATGGATATGAAGCTGCCTCCTCAGGTGTCACCTCTGTGAAGCCTTCTGAAGTTCACCGTGGCAGCTACACATTTCTGTGTTCTCATAGATATAAGATATAGTCTCATAAATATGCACATTGTTTAATTACCTTGCATTGTTGTTTCTCTTTTATTTTCCACACAGCTATGAGCTCCTTAAGAGCAGGATTGAAATCTTGTATTCCACCACCTTTCTACACCAGCATGCTGCATGGAATCCAGTGACTATAAAAGTTTTCAGGTGGGTATCTTACACGTTCAGTTATTGGTTCTAAGTAAGAGTCACCAACTCTGTATCACTTAGGCAAGATAACATTTTGTATGAAGGATAACGTGGTTCATAGAATCAACTTGCTGATTGCAGAACTATGTCTAAAAAATGTAGGCCGGATATGGTAGTACACACCTGTAATCTCAGCACTGTGGAAGACTGAGGCAGGAAGATGCAAGTTTGAGCTTAACCTGGGCACCTTAGCAACTTAGAGTTGGGGTCTTTAAAAAAAGCTGGGGATGTAGCTCAGTGTGAAGGCACTGGGTTCAATTCCCAGTACCAAAATGAAATGTAGACAAGAAACCAAGGAAATTAGGCAACAGAGAAAAAAAATTCAGAATTTGGTTGAGTGCAGAAATAAACTTAGTTACCAGATATAAGACACTTAAAACTATAGAAATAGTGTGTTTATAAAGTCATGATGTTTGCTATCATTATGTGAGTTGTGTCTTGAAGGTCATCAGGTTTGCAAACTGAAAGAAGAAGGTCCAGGGTATACAAAGGCCCCTACCTGATAGGGTATGATGTGTTAAGAGAATTTGTGGAAGATAGATACAGCCAAAGTATAATATATACCAAGGAGGGAGGAAGAAGAGTTAAAAATAGTCAAAACAGTACAGCAAAGAAGAAGAAATCAGACTGGATAGGTCTTCTTTGCGGTTATCAGAATAAAGCCTTTGTTTAAGATTTACCTAAAGGGCAAAAGGGAACCAGTGGTAGCTTCTAAATGGGGTAAGTGATGTGTCCACTACACACAGGGTCCATTGGATTGTGAGTTGCCTAGGACATGTTTAATCACAAATAACTGAGATTCCCTTCTAGGAACACAGAAGGACAGGCAAAAGACAAAGATACTGTACTGACTGCTGAACACTGTTGAGGATACACATGAAAATTGCGTAAGAACTTACATGCAACTCTTGACCGTAGCTTTATAGAGATGCGTTTGGGGCCATAGCTGCTAAAGTGACCCTTAGAATCTGAAGTTCATCAGAGAAGGCTTCTTAGAGGAGGTGAATCATGAGGTTGGTTTGAAAGAGGGGATCATGGTTTGTCAGAGCCCCTTGTTTTATCAGTGAAGGACCGGAGAAAGGGAGTGTCTGACTGATGGTCAAATTGCAGAATTCTGATGGCTGGCATCTGCTGTGATACCTTTGCAGTGAATCATGCTGCCGCCACATAAAACTTTGACTTGCAAGACCTGGCTCTATATCAGGAAGAACAACCCAAATATAGCTCTAGGGCCATTGTGAGGCATCCCTCATGAAAGCAGTCATAAATTCAAAGCCCTTGTAAATGCTCTTCAACAATGCCCATGTGTGGGTGAGAGACTCTTTATAAGCTCTACAAGGCTGAAACTACCTTGTAAAGACTCAGGGCACATTCTGGAAAGGAGAAAGTCCCATTGTGGAGCACGTGTGTGTCTGCCCATAGGATCAGCAAAAGCCCAGCTCATCAGCCTCCTTGATCAGAACAAAAAGCCTGTTGAAGCACATGCAAATGGTTTTAAAGAAGTACTTACTTTCTGGCTTATAAAAGTAATCATATTCAAAATAGAAACATTGGAGAATGTAAAGAAGAAAGTAAAGATATCTTAAATTTTACTATTTTAGCACAAGTCACTGCTAACACTTGGCTTATAGATTTTCATGTTTCATTTATTTTTGTGTATTTATGTATATATGCATATGTACTACAGAAATGCATATGTTTATACAATATGCATTACTATTGTGGTAAAACATATACAACATGAAATTTACCACCTTAACCATTTTAAGCTGCTTTGTGAGTAAGTTGTCTTTATCTGAAAATCTTCAAAGTTTTAACTTTGTCCATTGTTCAGTTACTCTTGGCAGCCTGCTCCTGAGCGCCTATGAAGCTTGCCTTCTTTTGCACTCCCTGATCTTCTGTGTTGGGGGAATTTTGGGAGAGTTACACTCTTCTTGTTAACTTCTCACCTGGGCTTTTCACATAGACTGAATTTTCTCCGATAGCAGCATGAGTGTTCTTATAACATCTCTTCCATGTCTGGAATCACATTTCCTTCAGGTACCAAGAAAACAGTTTCTTACAGTCATCTTCAGCTGCTTCCATTAGGTACCACATTCAATCTGCAGTGTTCTGGCCCATGATGTGCTTATGATTCTTCTGCTTTAAATTCCTTGCTTTCAGAATCATACCCAGTGAGTTGCTTGGTAACATGAGAAACGAACAAGCTCCCCAAAACTTTATTGCTAGTAGTTGTTCTGGGCAAGGCCTCTATCCATTCCCAAAGTAGGTGAATACCCCCACATTGACCATCAGTGCTTTCCATGCTCTGTTCATCTCCAATCATCTCCATTTGTCTTTTGTAGGTCTTGTCCATGCCAAACCTATTGAGAATCCTGTGGACCAGTAGCAGGACAGTAAAATATGCTGCAGCAAAATTTATCAGGCCAACTTTCATATCATATTTTGGTAGTTCATGGGCATGTGCTGTGCATTTGCTATGTAGATTATCATATCCCCTTCCATACAGGTGTATATAATCTGACATACTCAAACTATCATCCTATATTTGGACATGTACTTATATCTATCCTTGGTCACTAAATGTTTCTAAGCATGATAATCAGTTTAAACTGTCTTCTAAATTTCACTTGACATCTGTCTTATTTGAAGATTTGGTTTTGTTTCATGGTACTAGGGATCAAATGCAGAGGCATTCTACCCCTGAGCTACATTATTGGCTCTTTTTATTTTGGGACAGTTCTTGCTATGTTTCTCAATCTGGCCTCAAACTTGGAATCCTCCTACCTCAGCCTCCCAAGTAGCTGGGATTACAGACATGCGCCACTATATCCAGCCTCATTAGGTATCTCTTAAAATGGCCTCAACTTGACAATGTTGACAAATGCCATCTTGTGGTATAGCTCAACACCGACCTGCATGACTAGCAGTGCCAGTCAGGGTGTTTGAACTCTTTTTTTTTTTTTTGCGGCACCAGGGATTGAACTCACGACCTTGCGCTTGCTGGGCAGGTGCTTAGACCGCTGAGCTAGATCCCCAGCCCTGTTTTTGAGACAGGGTCTCACTATGCCATTCAGGCTGGCCTTGAGCTCACTTTGTAGCCCAGGCTGGTCTTGAACTCACAATGATCCGCCTGTCTCAGCCTCCCGAGTGCTGGGATTACAGGCGTGAGCCGCCACGCCAGGCTATTTGAACTCTTTTTTTTTTTTTAACTCTTTTTAAGGATAAAACTCTGTGATATTAAGTGCATTCACACTGTTGGGCGACCATTACCACCATTCATCTCCAGAAACTTTATGTTCCCAAACAAAACTCTGCAGTCATTGAATCTTAGGTTCTTATGAATTTCTTCTCCCAGCCTCTGGCAACCCCCTTCTAGGTTTTGTATGAATGTGACTGCTCTGAGTCCTTCATATAAGTGGAGCCACACCTGTGGTGTCCCACTCTTTGTGACTTGCTTGTTTCATTTAGCATAAATACCCTCAACATTCATCTACACTGTGGCCTGTTTCAGAATTTCCTTCCTTTTAAAGTCTGGATAATATTCCATTGTGTTTATGTACAGAATTTTGTTTATATTTTCATTCACTGACAGAGACTTGAGCTGCTTCTATATTTTGGTTGGGAATAATGTTGCTAAGAACATAAATTTGTGTAGTTCAGGCTGGCCTTTAACTCACTAATGTAGCCCAGGCTGGCTTTAGACTCACAGCAATACTCTTGGCTCAACCTCCCAGATGTGTAGCTCCACAAATGAGTGTAATATAGTTTTTTTTTATTTTGAAAAGAATACAACCAAACAAAACAAAACAGAGTAAAGTCAATCAAAATAAAGCAATGAACATGGTACATGGCTTCTAAACAGGGTAAAAAGCAATTGATAAGGCTACCATAATGCCTCTTGTTATCTGCAGTATACCTGCCCATACCATCAGGGATAAGTAAAATCAAACAAAATACAACAAACTAAAGCAGTAGAAACAAAATAAAACAAAACAAACAAAGCAGAACAATGTAAGCAATACAGAATTTCAAGATACTAGCAAAACAGCATTGGCTACCATAATATTTGTTATCTTCAGAATAGTTACCTACACCTTCAGACATATTACAATCAAACCACACAGAATAGAGTAAAATCAATCAAAACAAACAATGAAAGCCATACAGGGTTTCTAAACAAGATAATTGGACATCCTCGATGGCTGCAATTATATATTTTGTTATCTTTAAAATAGCTGTCCATGCCATCAAGTATAATAAAATCAAACAAAGCAGAATAAAATAAAACTAATCAGAACAATGAATACAATCTGAATTTCAAATCATGATAATAGATTAAGAGTGGTCATTTCTTTCCCTTTTTAGATAATTCATCCCTTTTGACTTTCCCAATATGTATTGTTCATTTTGGATCCCACTAACACCTTTAG
>RJWT010005504.1:0-22053 GCA_004365215.1 Cuniculus paca | reverse complement strand
GTAACATAGTATAATTCCTTCCTTCCCTTTTTTTAAACCAGGAACACCAAAGTTAGTCTTTTATTTTACAGGAACTGTAGGGCACTATGGGGGATGAGGTCAGTACACAGGAGGGAGCCCTATTAGGCTACAAGTACTGCTGTAAGTCAGCCATAGTAGGAAACACTAGGATATTATTGGTGGTATAGAGATTGTTTCTTTCTCTCTCTCTCTCTCTTTCACTTCCCTTCATGCCCTACTTCATTTATTTGATCTTTTCATTTCATTTCTTTGAGATTAACTTACCATTAGATATTAGAATTACTACTGATGAATACAAAATTGAGAATAGCTCTTGCCTTTTTTATAAAACAAAAAATCATAGTATAAAACTTCTCATATCTTCAATGTTCATGCTGCAGAATTATTTTCCTCACTTTTATAAAAATTGGTAAGAATAGCCAAAACAACAATGAAAGGAATCATTAAAAAAATAAGGAAATCTTGCAAATTTTCCTCTTAATATTTTGAGCACCTGATGAAAATCAAGTGAAGCAATTCATTAACTTTCATACAGACACCAGAATTCTCACTATTCTGCATATATATATAGATATATTAGTTAGGTATAATATATTAGCTATCATAAACACACTTTGAGGTCTGGCATTTACTATGTAATATTTCATGTATTGAAATGTTGTAGAAATAAAATGCTACAGGCTTTTTATTAAGTTGATAATATATAGATTGTAATGTTACTGAATATCCAATGGCAGTATGAAAAGTAATAATAAATATAGTCACCTTAACATGAGCTGCATACATAAACTTATTTTACAATAATTACTCTTTGAACTCACCATACTATAAGGAAAGCATCATTACTATCTTTCAGAAATGTGAAAAGACAATTTGTTATTCTCTTCTACATTCTCTGGGTTTTTCTAGGCCAGTTCATTTTGTCTGCACTGTGAAATACCTTAAAGGGTAACATAGTATTCTGACTCTGGTAGTAATTTATTACACCAGTTAATCTTGTAAAATTGCCCTGTGGATGTAATAATTTGTTATTCTTTTATTAGGCCTTCTTCTGCATACTGTGTTTATCATAAAGATGTCACCATTGTGATGCCTAGCAACCATTTCAGTGTTCTGGAGGTGTCTGCATGTATTTTCCTGGGGGAGAAATCCTCATGGTCCCTGTATGGGAGAGCTGTCAGTGGATTCTGATGGACGAGGATAAAAGGAGCCCCTGCTGCAGACTCCAATAAGCTGCAGTCACAGCCTGAAAGCACTGACTTGAGCATCACTATAGCATGTTAGAAAATGTGTCAATTATCACATGGACTGCCTCCGGGTACTGCCTGGGTCTGGGTCATAAAACCATCAAGACTGAAGGAAGATAAATTGATGAAGAAGTAAGTAGAATTAATTGATAAGGAGAAAGTCTGTATATGGGCCATTCATTGTTACCTGAGACCCCCAAATTTTTGTCTGAGAAGCCTTCCTCTGGATGATCTCATGAGTAAAACTAAAACTGCTTATTATCTTCTGCAACATAAAGTATGTATAACTGACATTTCAGGCTTTCCCTAAAAGCCAGTAGGTATTGTCAAACTCGTCAAGAAGTCATAAAATAAAAATAAAATCATGCTAATAATGTTATAGCTGTTTTGCTATTATTACGATTCTTAACATACAGTGCCACTGTTTATATGTGAATACAGTGGGGACCACTTAAATATATAGCCCAGGGCCCAAGTCATGAAAGCTTTATGCACCATTTATGTAGTTTTCTGTTCAGTTTACTCATGGAAAGGGGGAATTACATATTTTTCATACATTTACAGTGGTTTCTGAACTGTTTAAGTGACCCACCTTTTCACACTTCCTTGTGTTTCCCTTGAATTATGGAATCAGATTCAATGCTTCGTATCAGATGGCTTCCCTTTAAGAAAATCACTACTCACTGAGGAAGCAAAGGATTACTAAGGGAACTGGCTGTGTCCATAAGGTGCCAAAACTACCAATCAAGCTGTTTTGAGGAGGGAAAATGGGAATTGGAGGAATTTTATTAAACCATAACAATAAATTTATTGTTTGTTTGAGCAGACACTCTGCTCAAAATATTCAGGTAGCCAGCTCCACAGCTCCACATAGATCCTGTGGTGCCCAAGATTACTGTATCAGACTTTTCAAATAGAAATAAATCTCCCAGAATACATTGGCAGGGCCCGGACAAACAAGCCTCAAAGTTATCCCTTTCTTAATTGGTGTTAATAACGTTATTTCCTGCTTTACAAGGCAATTACCAATTTTTCATTTGTAAGAACATATAAGAGATATAGTTTCTCTCACCAAAAATAGATATATGTTTTCATACTGATAGTTTGGGTTACATTGAAGATAATTATGTCATAATTCTTCATACAGACTTACCTTCTAGCACTTGATCCTTACTAGGAAGGCGAAACATATTTTCCATTAGAAAAAGTCATTATCAGAGAAAACTAATTTCATTAAAATATTTATCTCTTCAACTTCAAACATATCCTGATTGCTGGACACTATCTTTAAGAACCCCATAGAAGCCTTATCAAGTCATGTCTCTTAAGTATTCTATTTTTGCATAAACTGATTTCAGACAGCAAGAAAACTTTTGAAAAGAGATACTTAAAGTTTTTAATGTATAATCTTATGACGAGGAGAAAGATGACAAGCACTTGAGTTTAGGAATTTATTATTGTGTTAGATACACAATAATAAATGTGTTAGATACACAGTTGCTTGATTTAACAAGTCTTAAACTAAGCATCTACAAAAATTGTGCCAACTTATCGCCTAGAACTTAATGGAATAACTGTTATTAAAATGCTTTAGAATCTACACTGTTTGTAATTGTCTACATTAGTCTTAAATTATTTTGACCCACCATTATTGTCCATAACTGTTATTTTTAAAATTTGGTCAATTACTAATTCCCAAGAACTTCAGGCATAGGCCAAAATCTTTCCTTGGTAGCTAAATGAAATAAGAAAAGCACTGCCATAGATAGATATTAGGTTATCAATTTATAGTACTTCTTGCTATTTCCTTCATGGTAATGGTTTATCAGTATTTATCCTGAAACAGGATAGATCAGAAGAATGTCTTCCAAATATATACTATATATGTATATAATATATTCCAAAAAATAAACTTTAAAGCTGACCTGAGTGGTTTGTATGGTTTTCAAAAAGGAATTTCCTCCTTAATCTTACTGCAACAAATTTATCTTCCAAGGCTATCACAGGAAGAGAATAGTCAAGTTTTCCAACAATATAAATGGGAATTGTGTAATAAAGTCCGTGTATCTCAAGCTTGTAACAATACCCCCTCATTTGTACATGTGACACAAAAACTCATGAAGAAGGACTAGCTGAAGAAGACAATAAACAAAAAAGTGGACCAATACTCAGGCTGGAGGAAATGTTCATGGTCAGGATAGAATTTCTTCTTAACTAGGTTTATAATCATTGCCAGAATGCAAATAACTTAGTTTTCAGAGAGAACAACATAGTTTTTGATCTAGAATCAGATTCACCGTGTGTGAGAAAAACTCATAATAATAAGTGGCTAAAGGAAGGTTATCTTTTTTCACATTTTCACATGGAAAAAGTTATGCAGCTCCATAGTATTATGTGTTCCATGCTTAAAAGGAATTTGGAGCCTTATGTTATCGACATATAGGTTTTCCCAAATAGTTTCAGCTGACTGTTCAACTTCCTGTATTCCAAGTTCACACTCTAACCAGAACAAAATTTAAAGGATGAGGAAAACCACATTACACTGAAAGAAATCCTGACACAAAGTGATCTCCAAATACACATTTAAAGAACAAAGGATTTTTTTTTCCATGCATCATTTCAAGCTGGTAACTGACTGCTCTATACTTGGTGGTCAATAAAGAGCACAGATTCCTTTTTTCCTCTCCATCATTCCTAAGAATATGTTCTGTCTATGTGACTAGGCCAGAGAAAAGGACATGACTATCCTGCAGCTCTTAAAACAGAAAGGTGTGGAAGAACACGAATGCAGTGATGTCAGTCCTGGATCTGAAAATGACACAAATCAATCACTTTGACTGATTTTGTTTTGGCAGGAATGCCTTCAGGAGTCTATATTCAGAGTGATTATGCCTGAGAAATGCAAAGTCTGGATGGGCATTTATGTCCCAGCTATGAATTTATTATTATAGAAAAATTAGTTTATATTTAGGAGTTTTCTCCACAAAGGGACTATTCATTTACTTTCAAGACATGTGTGACAGAAATACTCAGCACTTCCATTTGTTGAAATATAATCATATGGCTTTAGCTACTTACAAAGGAGACTGGGAAATGCAGATTTTATTCCAAGCAGCTGTATACTGAGTTAAAAAAAACATAGTAAAGAAAAAAATTGAGTATCTTACATCACATAGTGATGTACTAAGCAAAAGACAATATAATTGTAATTTACAGTATGATAGAGAGGGGAAAATGTTGTTAATAGTTTCAAAAGTAAAGCATGTGGAGTAATGGAACAAGAATATGCTTGGCAACAAATAATTATTCCAAACACAATCAGTATAGATCCATTAAATAACAAATTAAATTACTTCTATTAACAATTTGTACATTTGTAATAGTAGTTCAATTCTTTGCTTATCCAAGTTAGTGAGTTTCTCTAGAATATTCATGGATTTATTTTGGACCATTTCTATAGAAGTAATGACTAGTAAATTTAGGGCAATTCTCAAAGGAAGTTTTACTATCAATTAATTTAGTCATATAACATTTATAGAAAAACAAGAGAGGTATTTCCCTCCATATCTATATTTGATGTTCCACAATGTTTAATGATCATTAGTTTATTTTAATTTGTCTTATTGAAAGCTCATTCTCATCTATGGAAAAAGAAAAGAGGAAATACATTGAAAAATAGAGATAGATAGATAGATAGATAGATAGACTTTCTTAATTACCACACCTTATAATCATTCTGGCACTTGCAAGTACTTGCAAATATAGTTTATGGGAAAGAAGAAAGCCATTAATTTTAAAAATAAAACAATTGTTTTAATATCTATAAAAGTGAAGTGTGTGGGGTAAGTTGCACTCTCTCAAAACCAATTTCTTCAATGCTGGATGAGTGTTCTGCTTTAGAAACGACAGCCATGAAGTTCACACTATGTTCTCTTTTCCTGTCAAAACATGTAGGTATGATTATGGTACATTGGAGAGCTCTGAGTCCAAAATAGAACAGACCAGGTTCAACTAATAACCAAAGGATAGCAGAAAAATATCATTTTCCTTTAAGAGGACAAGAATTCAATTTAGTTTACTAGGAAAGGTAATTTTAGAAATAATACTACAGTCCCTATATTCATGTATGTTAAGTAAATACACACACACACACATTTTTAACCTGTTTCTAAAAAAAAAAAAATCTAGGACAGCAGAGGACACTATCAGACACAGTCAAATGAGAGCAACAGCAATTAATACCAAAGAGAAACTTCTTAAAGGTACAACATAAGGGAAAATATTTAAAGTAAATATGATGTAGTAGACCAAGAACTTTTTTTCTCTAATGTACAGCAATCTAGAGACCAGAGAGTTGTTCAACCTCCTGACCTAAGATGAGCAAACTAAAGGCAGCTAGATGTTGTACAGTGCACACCAAGTGCCACTGACTCCTTGAACGCATGTACACATAAATGCACCCTGTGCCTCTGTTTCTGCTCCACTGCTCTCATTAGTTGGGATAAAGGCTCAGCCACATTTAACATAATTGCTAATAAATATGGTAACTGTTTTCTTTCACTAAAGTTACAAAAATTCTTTGAGTTTTATATCAGGGACTAAATTTGTAATGGAAAATGAAGTTCGGAGGTGCTTAAATGCAGGGTATGTCACTTCATAAAGCATAGGTCTCTTTTAAGTAATCTTTTTAACTTCTTGACATGTGTCACAATTTGGAATTCTGCTCTCATGGGATAAATGCCAGATTACATGGTGTAGTATTTTTATCCTCTGTACTTTTGCTGTAGCAGCATACAACATCAAAGGAGAGACAGATCACTCACATAAGCAGAAAATGGAATAGGACTATAATATGCTGGCTTTGATCTTGCCTTCTAGTAATTATCTGGGCTACATGCATGCACTGAGAGTAAGATCTGAATTAATAAGACCAAGAAATCCTAGAAAATGTAAAAGGTATCCCTGAATATAAACTTCACCTATCATTGACATAATAGTTTGCAATTGAGTTTACAGTGTTGTGAGTTGTTTATTCAAAGCTTTAATCCTGAAGCGTTATTTTCTCTTTAACTTGTCATTGCTATATTTAGGACTATAATCTTGGCAATTAAGATATTATCACTATAATATCCAACTTACCTCTAGTAGAAAGCAGTCAGCTAACATTCATCTGATTTCTTCAAGTAAGAAGACTGAAAGTAAATATCATTAAATTTATTTTTTTTAATTTATCATCATAGTTCAGTCCACTATCATTAAAAATTATCCTAACATCTCCTTAGGAAATATATTGCTTTTGATATGGAAAGTAAATCAAATCATCCACATCTACATAGAATTCATACACAAAGTATGAGGATATTAAATTCTGAGTCAAGCTTTTTATTTTCTTATTTGTTTGCCTACCAGTGTTTATTGCTACATTGGGTTGAGAGGATTCTATTTTCCCCCTGTGTAAGTAAAGTTTACCATGTCTATTGGAAGTAACAAGATAGCTGAATTTCAGAAATATCAAAAAGACTATTGTGCTCTAGAAATTAGAAAGCTTTCAGCAACCAGATATTTCTGCAATATTTGAGGATTTAATTCCCTTTGTAACTGATTAGCTACCACATGCAAGAAGTACAACATTCATTTGACAAGAAGTAAGTGTTTTGATTGTAAAACTGTCTCACAGGACATAGTATATTATCCTAGTTGAAAACTGTTTCATCTACAGTAATATCAGGATTTCTATCATCGACTTGTTAACTAATCTATACCTGAAATAAATTAAACCCAATGTATTTAATTTGTACCTATCAAACTCATGTCAAATACCCATGAATAGAAACATCAGACAGAATAATGGGGAACCAAGTCACCATTTCCAGCACATCATACAAAAAGGAACTTTAAATCTTACCAAGAAAGTGTAGAGGTTACTTCTGTGTTGCAACTTAACAAGCAAACAAAAAGTTCTTTGACAAAACATTCTCTCTCATGGTTGAAAAGAATTCCTAATTTTCTCTAATGCTCTAGACTCATTTTGTAATAAATGAAAGTTGAGAAACAGAAGATTGTCTTACAAGACAGTTGCAACCACAGCTTTTAAATGTTTGGAAGTGTTTCGAATTCTACTTTGTGGCACACGCATTATTAAAAGCACCTAAATCTACTTTCCAAAAGTAATGTTCAGTTTTATTTAGTGACTTGTTGGAAGAGCTGAATATAATGGATTTTTAAAAATCATGTTTACATACCTTTTGCTAATATCACTGAGAAAAATGATCATTCCAGTGTTGTGAGTGGGGATGATACACACATTTGTCTCTTGTCTTATGCTTCCCATATCCCACATTGCTCTAGAACATTGCACAGAATCACCTCTGTTAAGTGGGACAGAAGCCAAACAAAAACTAGAATTCAGTGAGAATTTTTTGCCTGGGCCTCAGTTTCTGAAGTGCTGACAAGTAAGAAAGCAACCATTCTTCTAAATATGTGCAACATTCTTGTAGTGGTTTTCTTCTTCAATCTGGGTAAAATGAGCAATGTTGGAAATCTGCAGACCAACAATTAGCTAACCAAAAGTAAGCATGCAGTGTTCAGCAGTATGAAAGCATCTGAAAGAAGAGGTGAAATTTACCACTACTAAAGTGGTGTGAAACACATTAGGGAAGTTGTTAATTTCAGGAGGTGGAGAAAAGGATGTGAGCAGGTGCATACGCTGTGATCAAAAGTATTTTTTGAAAGAGCAAATGTATGACTAAGTGAACAATCTATGCTAAAATAAATGGTGAGCCTCAGCCATCAGAAACGGACTTTAGCAGCAGCATTTACATGTCTTAGTAGCTTACAGACCTGCCAACCAAAATTCTGAAAACCTTTTTTTTTTTTTTTCTCACTGCACATTGCCAAGTTCCTTGCAGTCTTAAGTGTGGGAGAAAAGGTCACTGGAGTTAAAGCAGTGGCTGGGAGAACGTCCCATATAAGCAAAGCTCATTGCCAGTGGCTGTTACAAGTTCCTTTTTCCAGCTCAATGAAATTCAGCAGGGACAGGCGTGGATTTTAGGCTCACATCAACCCAGGCCTTTCAGCAGCGACTGCATATTAAAGTAGGGGTGATTTAGGGAGCAATGTGTGTCAGCCCCCATCAGCCCGGGAACTGCAAACAGGCTGCTCAGATCTGGGAAGTCATTCAGCTTGGCTGTGTGCTCTTACCACTGCCAAACAGTATTTAAACACAACATATCTGGCACAGTGCAGCGAATGACTGTGGTCTACTCTTTGAACAGAGAGAAATATAAGACATCCAGAGTGAGTTAGGAACACCAAAAGCTTCCTTCTCCGGTTTGTACTTGAAACATCAAATATATTTAAAATGCCTAAAGTTATTTCATACCAGAAATGTACATATTCCAGTATCAGTGCCAGAAATAAAAGTAAATTATTTTAGTCATAGAACATAGTGGTGTGAAAACCCCTAAACAAGCAGTAGCTCCTTCATGATATCTAAGCCTATCAATTATGTTTATTTCCCTGAATTGTGGCATTGAAAATATTTTAGTGTTAGATTGTTTATATGACTTGCATATTTCTCCAAAATGACTAAAACAAAGAGACGTTCCTCCAAATGACAGACTGTAATTTTCATATTTCTACAAATCTCTTTAATTTCCTAAATAAACAACAGATATTTCTTTCTGAGGTCTCTGTGACCGAAGATTCAGTCAGCAATTTGAACTCCTCCTGTCTACTGTAAGCAACATTGTAGAGACCTTTGGATTTCAGGGTCACAGTGGAGACAATGCCTATTTTGGAACAAAGAGTGAAACTCCAGTCAGTCCCATGCTGTATGGGCTATTTCAGCCTTTTGTTTTATGCTAATGATTTGGAGAGAAACTGAACTTAGAAGTCCCATATTTATTCTTCTGATTTTACCCACACACTTTACTTAAAATACAGACACCAGGGACATTCTATTCTGGGATTTCTAAGAATAAGGATGTGATATTGTTTTCTTGTGGCTGCTAACCACATGGCATAATTTCATAGATATAATCATCACCTCGATCTTGGGCTTTACTGCTAAATTAAATGTTGTAGGTTTTCTTTCCCACACCAGCTAAAATGACTTTCTCTTTTCTTATATAAATTCATCAATAATGCAGTAATAAAAAACATAAATATGAGATTAGAAATTATCATTTGAAATTTTTTTGAATCCTGATCTGAAGCGAAATCACTTTTTAAAATACTACAAATAAGTATCTCTTCAAACCTTCAGGTTCAACTAACAAAAGATACATAATAGTAAAAAGTTATAAGTAAAGTTATAGATTAAAAAGTTATGTAAGTAAAAAGTTATAATGGCAATATTAAAAACAAAGATATATGTGATTTAAAAGTAGAACTAATAAAAATAAAAAGAATGAGGAAATAGTTCATTATGAATGCCCTATATTCAATCCCCAACTCTCTCCCAAAAAATAGCCTAAAAAAGTTGAGATCAGAAGTGTGTATGTATGGGGAACTACAAATATTTTAGGTTCAGGAAAAGAAAACAAGAAAGGGCAGATTAAATAAAAGGAACAGCTATGAAATACTTTTGAATATTTAAAGTTAATTTTTCAGGATCTTTCCTTAATCTAATATAAATAGAAATCCTTGTGAATTTTGTTCCTTTCAATGTTTTCTGGCAGAATTATTTGCACATTCAATACTTAACCTATAACCTAGATTTGTAGGTTGCTGTCACTTTGATTTTACTGTGTTTTAAGAAACACCATAAAATTTGGATATTTAACAAAAAAAAAAAGGTTTTAGGTGCCTATTAGTTGTTCTACACAACTGAATATCTATTTTTATTTAAAATAGCTCTAGTTTTGCTTGTGACAATTTTATGACCACACAGCATTCATCAGCTCCTTGGACAGATGGTGCCCCGTCTCTACCAAATTCAGTCCATAGAGAAGTGCTGTTCTCATCTTTTCTCGCTCTGACTTTGAGCCTACCACAGCTCAAACTTAGTAAGTAGATTATATAATTAAGAGGAATATGTAGGAATCATTTTATAGAAAAAATGTAAATATACAGAATCAAAACTGGAAATCAATTAAAGAAGTTCTTTCCAATGGGTGTAAACCCCATGGTGTCATCAAGTAATTAGTTGAGGAGTCAAAAAAAATCAAAGCACAATTGCTGTCTGTCATGTACTTCAGTGTACAAAATACTGAGGACTAGTTTATGATGGCTAACAATATTTCTAAATATTGCCATTACTTTCCTCTGAATTCTCATGCAGCCCGTAGTTACTTGCAGCACAGCTGGTCATGCAAAGAACCTGAGAGCTTTCTCACCAGAACCTCTCCTGCTGAAACTTGATGTCGGATGATGGGAATGTTGAGGAGGTAAATGTTCTCTTATTAACCTGAAATATTTGTTTTCTCTGAAGGTATCCCTTATGTAATTTCTGAGGAATTAGGAGTTTTGATTGAACATATACCTTGATGTTTCTAATGTTCTTCATTTTTTAGGGTTTTTGGTGGGGGGGATCAAGTGAGGATTTCTAAATGATCTTGATTTCTTTACATCATGTATCATGCCTGATTATCTTTGTAAAATTAATCATATGCACCTATGAATCCTTCATGATTCCTTTCACTAACTTCTATAAGCTCTTAGACCTATGACTAGTTGAAACACCAAGACTCATGCTGTTCAGTTTATAAAATTTTTATGTGTGGGATCCTTGTGCTTCAACTCCAAAAAAAAGTCAGTGAAGAAGATGAATGTTTTTTTGTCATTATAGTTCATAGTACCTACTGTGAAACACAAAGAAACAAACAGAACATTAAAATGTTCTGACAAAGGCTATGTTAGCAATAATGTAGGATATTATCAGAGTAACCCAAGTTTGGAGGTTCAAAGATATCTTCTTAGAGGAAGTTGCTGAATATGACATCTGAAAGGTCAAATGAAATCCAAGGTAAGAGTGAAAGTGTCATGACTCATGGAAAAGTGGTCCAGTTGAGTGACAGGATGAAGGGTTGGGTAACTCATAGGGCAGTTTTCTACACTAAGAATTTAGTATATGCAAAGGCCTTAAGCAAAAGGAACCATGCACAAGGGTCAGTTTAATAAGAGACAAGAAATCTAGAATCATATAATAATTTAGAGTCTTCAAAGACAAATTAAAATATTTAGACTTCACCTAAGAGTAGTAGGGACTCTTACAGGGGATTTTAGAAGGGTCGTGATAAAATAAGATTGCTGTTTCACGAGGATCGCTTTGACAGGGCTGTGTGTATAGATTACACAGGAAACAGGCGACAGGAAGAAGTATGGTAGAAGATGTATGGTCCTGCTGAAGATAGAAGAATGGAAGAAGAGGAAATCAGGAAGGTTCAGCTTAACACAGGTAGCGGGCTAGTGTCTCTTGGTGCTCATAGAACAGAGATGATATTGTCTGTTCAATACCAGAGTTCCTCAATTTTCCCACAAAATGTTATTGCAATACACTAATGTTGTTAAGCATTAAACAGATTTAAACTATCAGATAAGAAACTTTAAAATGTGAGTTTCTAGGAGTAGTAGCATTCAAGGCTATGGTGTTTTCCCAAAAAGTTCACTTAAACACACAACTATGTAAAATTAAAAGGGCAACTGTGCACTTGATTTAAAATAGTGTTTTACAGGAGGAGGGACAGCAAAAAGATGCTGCCCAGTCTGGGAGCAATAGATAGATGGTTTCTATAACCTACTTGGGCCAGGACAAATTCAAACGTAGGTTTGGATTAAAAACAATGAAGATGTGCTATGCCTTCATGGTGATTAAGGATGAACTCTGCTTGGTTATAACCAATTGCATAGATCCAAAAATCAGCAGTTTATAATATCTGAAACCCCAGGCGCTACAGTCTAAGCTTTGCAGAGATCTGAGAGTGAGAGACTGCTGATAAATGCGGTATGTTGTGTAGAAAAAGATATCATTAAAGTCAAAGGAAAATAAAGGTCATTTAAAGTACCATGTAAGAAAGACAATGAAAAATTTAGAGGAATTCGGTAGTGTGAGATGAATTGGGGAACTAGATCTCAAGTGATTTGATCATATGCATATATAGGTGACTCATGAACTCAGGATTAGATATTTGACTAAGAAGAGGGTTGGGGTAGGAAGTTATCAGGAAGATCAAGAATTAACAGCCATGAATGTGAACCACTGAATGGACAGCTTGCAAGTAGAGCATTGGGGAAGGGTCACTTAAATTCTTAACTATATTGCAGTTACCAGGAAATGAAAGATAACAGCTATGAATGGAGGTCATGTGATGTTGTTGGAAACTGGTACATCAGATAGTATACAGTTTTAAACTGGAAGTTAAGAAGTGAGAGAATTTGGAGTTATCTCCTACTTTTGGGTCCTGTAAATAAGTACTTACAATGAAAAGTGTTGTGTTGTAGAAAGTTGTAAAATATTACCTAGGAAGAGCTGAGAGTGAGGCAAGCAGAAGCAAAAGGCAACAATGCAGATGGGAAAATAAGGAATAACTGGAGCACATAGCAGTTTATATAATGATTAAAGATTACAGGAATAGGGACATAATGCAATTAAATTAAATGCAGTTAGAAACTAATGTTGAAGTTAGTCAAACAATAGGATTAGGAAACTTTACCAAAGCAACAGCTGCACTTGGTAATCAAAGGCTCTTGTCTCATGTGAATGTGCCAGGGTACCTTGAGAAACTTTTCTCAAAATAGACCCAGAGCCTGACACCAATTTCCCATGACTGAAAAAAACATAAATTTAACTGGCTCTATTATGAAATCACACTGAATACATTATCAATTAGGAAAAAATTCTTATTGGTATAAGCAAAGAGCACTTATGATTTCCTCATTCTTCCCTGGGGTTTTTTTGTTGTCTTGTTTGTTTTGTTTTTGTTTTTTGTCTTTTGCATAGCGAAACCAGAAAAGTATTGAAGAATGGTGAGACTTGGGAAAAGTAAAAAAGTGCTGAAGTTCCGTTCTCAAAGTCAGCTTTATTTTGGCTTCCTACCATTCATGCTTTTAACTCTAAACGAGGAGGATGAAAGGTAAAACAAACTTTATCAGTGAGGAAAGTTAACTCGTATTTTTCTATTTTCCTTGTTCAATAATTCTGAACTAGAAAGAACGGAAATTCATCACACAACCTGCCCCTAAAACCCCAACAGTTATAAACTTCATGTTTTAACCATGAAAATTATGATATTCAATAAAAGATGGTATTTAGAAAACTTTTCTGTCTCTCTTCTTTTTTGAATACTCAGTATGTGATTCTGGCTCCTCTAGCTATGAGGATGGCAAGACTGGCAGGGTAAATAAACCAAGACAACTCAGATAAAATAAAACGTCATGGTTGTAGCTGCGGAGTAGAGCTCTTTCCTCACACACAGATTCAGATGCTAGCATTGCAAGGAAAAAGGAAAAAGAATAATGGTAAACATAGTTTAGACCCAAACACATAGCACCACTGACTGGAAAGATGCAGCACGACAATTTCAAATTCATTTCAGTTTGATTGTTGATCTTAATAAATGTTACTTTTGGAAAAATTTTTTATTTATTCTGAAGTTAGTTTTTGTAGATTAATAAAGACACTTCCAGGGGTGTCTGGGAGGGTAATGGGGACATTACTTTGGGAACCACATTCATTTTATCTGTCTTGCTTAAATTATATATCATTAAAGCAAGAGGAAAATCTTAAATAGAATGGAATGGTGCACATGAATAAGATATTTACGAATAATTCTACTTTGTCTTTCTTCATCAGATGGTTGGCCCTGCTACTTAGTTCTAAATATAGTAGACGTATAAGGTGAATAGACTGTCTATAATATTCATAGTATTATTTCATATATAGACCCAGTGAAAACAAGTTTTAAGGTTTATTTTTTCATTGTATGCTTATTCAAAGTAGATTAAATAATTTGTTTCCTTTGCATGTATAAAATCATAAATGCATTGAAGTTTGACTGAAATTTAACTAAACAAAAAATTAATAGATATATTTATATGTTTCTAAGAGAAAAATAGATATCAAATAACACACTATTAAGAATTTCCTATACTATCAGTGTCTGTTATGGGAAAACAATGAATCACAGTTTAGAAATATGAAGGAAAACAATGATTAATATACTCTATTTACTGTATAGTCAAATGTAGAGATAATGTTTAAGGCAGAATTTCAGTAATAATAAATCTAAAACAATTCAAATCTAGTGGCAGAATAAGCAGGTGGTAGCTGGAGTCTGTCACATTTTATAATTTTCCTTATAACATAGAATGGTACCAAGGGACAAAAGTCCTGGGTATTCTTGTGAATGGTTGGTGGGAATAGGAAAGAGTTGAATGAGAAAAAGATTGAGAAACAAGTAAATTCTATCCTTCATTTGTCTACCTGCCCTTTCTCTCCCCTACTAGTCATTCACTTCACTTAAATTTGGGAAGTCAGAAAACTGCAGCTAACGAAACAATTATCTATTTGCCATACTAGACTCAATATTATTGTTTTGTTTGTATAAATGTATTTTATCTGTGAGCTTATGACTTAAACACTGGAAAAGCAAATGTAGAATAATACCTTGTTAATATTTCTCAAAGGAGGAAGATACATGAGCAAAATCAATGTATAAATTTTTATATGCAACTCAATGAATTATGAACTTCTCTCTAGGCCACTGACAAATATTTTCCAATGAGTAGTCTTTAGCAAGTTGCACAAAGTTTTGAATACAAATTTCCTAATCTGTAAAATGAGAGTAATCATCATTCAAAAGTTGTTTTGAAAAATACATGGTTTTCCAAATTTATAAATTTAAATCTGTAGTGATATACAGAATAAACTTCATAAGCACTAGCTATTACTAATGTATTTCTTAGAGACCCACATTCATGCTAATAAGGATATTTAAAGATAATGTATAACCAAATATCTATGATTGTTATGGTACAATAATTTAAACAGGTTCAGGCTTTCTTGATCAAATATTTTCCAATTTATTTTAATTTCTACTTTAAATTTTTCTTTCATAGAGAAATTTGGTTTTGTTCCTTTTCTGTCTCTGTATGTTTATGCAAATGATTTCCATTTTGTAATCACAATGTTTGGGTTGATAGCTAATGTTGTTCGTATGCTATTTGGACTTTCTGTGTTAATATTACAATCAATCAAGGCTTTTGAGTTGTTGCTGATACCAATAATGCAATTTATATTTAGGTCCATGTTTTGAACATAATCCCAAAATGAAATGATTGATCTAATCCAAATCATCAATAAAACAAGTTGATCTTTCAATGAAGAAATCTGAGTTCAACTATCAGACAGTTTATTAGAGAGAAACTCAAATGTGAGCCTTATTTCTTCCAATCAATATTCCTTTTGCCATTGCCTATCTTAACTATAGTCACCTAATTTTGTTTCCTCCAAGCACATATAAACTCCCCTCATACAATGTGGTGTGATTGATAGCTTCCATTTATACTTCAAGCTAAGGTACATTTAACATGAATGTGAAAGAAGTTCGCTGTTCATCTACTATATGCTGCCAATCATCTCTTCTAAATTCCAGTGATGAGTACCACCAAAGATAGGAATGATGTAGCATATACTCCCTACTGATAACCAGATTGTAGTAATTGATTAACAACCATAAATGGAACTGAACAAGGACAACCTTCACTGCCTTTACAGTCGTTTAAGAATGTTTAGCTCTGATTGGAATTTTTCCTGTATGTTGGGTATTCTGCCCAATGCCATTTGCTATGTATAAGTTAATTAATGTATTTGTTATGTTTTATTTTGTTGTTCCTTTGAAAATGAAAATGTGTAACAGCATGATGTATTTGGCCTGCTCTGGTTATAGTTAAATACTGCCTTTTAAGATTTCACTTCTAAAGAAGATATGTGACAAATGACATAGTAATTTTCCTATTTCTTCATGTTCATAAAACATTGATAATATGATTTTTACCTTCCCTTTGTTCTCAATTAAATGAAATGCTCCAATACAATTAACATGCTCTTGCAATTTAGGTCTTCTTTAGAGGTTTCTCTTGTCTCTGATTAACAGCATTTTCCATCCATTCTGAGAACCCCCAACTGCTATTCAGAATGTTCCATTATGCCTGCCAGCTATAAATACAATTGTGAACCAATATCATTTTAATTGTTTCACTAATAACTTGTTTTAAATGATTCAACAGTCATCAGGAAAGATAAGTGCTCTTGTACCCTGCAGGCTTATGGGCATGATGGTATGAGGCAATGTGGAGTGTTGTATCAGAATAATGAAACCGTATGCAGAAGATAATGACAAAGCACTCACATTGCTGTAAAGATAAATGAAAACAGTAGATCTTCGTTGCTCAGTAATATAACATCCATTTCTAGCTCCCATTTCAATCATTAGCCTTCCAAATAGATTAATACACAAATACATATAAGCAACATGTCCCATCCTAACAGCCATATGCTCTCATTTTTCCAGGCGGGCTGTGAATGATGGAGTTAACGAGCTTTACAAATGCTCTTGTTAATTAACAAAAATTGTTACTTTCTCATTTGAGGGGGGTTTATAAATTAGACTTAATTACACCAGATAATTGCAACTGCCAGGCACTGAGCAACTCCTTCTCATTCTGCTCTTTCAGTGGCAAATCAACAATTGCAACCCTTGCCTATTTGTGTGGATGAATTTAATAAGCAAACAGCCCTTTTATGTTAATGGTTTACTGGCATTCATGGGCCTGGCAGGAGAAATGTGCTGGGGGAGGGTTTGCTAATGGCAGCACATAATCACATTAATTAAAATATAACTGCCATTTAAAGATTTGTAGTGTGGAATTACAGCATGTTGGGAACTGAGAAAATCAAGCTAGAGTGCATATTAGCACCATTACTCTGTGCTCCCTACACGGCAGTCAGCAACCTCGTGTGTCATAAATGTAATTTATGAGTACTATTTGCTTTGAAATATATGATTTTAGTTCACTCATTATAATGTAAAAGTTTTCAGTGTCTGCTTCAGGAGGTTTAAAATAAATTCACTAAAAGCTGAGACCCATGATCTGCTTTTAACAAATCCCTCAACAATGATGCTTTTTTTAAAATTATGACTTTTATAATTTCTCATAGTAAAACCAACTGTCTCTTTTTCTGAAGACAAATTTAAGATGTGGTGCTATAAATTGTAGACTTTTAGTTATGTTTACATAATTTCTTCTGATTTTTATTGGGTCTTTAATAAATCGGGTCCTCAGTTTTGTCTCTTTGTTCTTAAGAAGGTTGGTGGAAACTGACAAATGCTTTAAAGTTGGGCACATGCAGAGAAGAGAGTTGAGCAAATGTCTTGTAAAGCTTTTCATTAGCCTGTCTCTGGGATCTACTCATTAGTTTTAAAGCTGTCCTTGATCTAAATCAGTCCCATTTGTATTTCACCTACAAAGAGGCTATGAATGTACCCGGGATAAATTGCCAAGGGACCATGACAACGGAACAGTGCTTAATTGATTCTTAACAATGTCAAAAGATTCTAGCTTCAGTAACCAGCTGACTATGACCAAATTTCACCTTGCATACAATCTTCTATCTTTAACAGTATAAAAATTTACCATGAATTTTTGTTTTCCTTTGTTCAAGAAATCCATAAGACCCCCAAATCCGTAGAACTGCAATCTGAGCCTTAGTAGGTGGAGTTGACTCAAATACAGTGCATGTGAATCTTGCAGACCATGTGCTATATTTTGTGTAAACTGATCAGTTTTTCAACACCACTAATTTGAGTGCGTTACAATTAAAAAGATAAGCATTTCTTTTCTGTCCAGCTACAGTAAACCAATGGCCCAGCCACCCTAGTGAGAGAGATTTTCATGTGAAGTAGTCACAATGAGCAGTGTTTCCCAAGCTAGCCTTTGTATCACTGATGGAACAGTGCTTCTAGAAGCCAAGGATGGCTGCTCTTACATTTTTCACTTTGGAAGTTCCCAGTGAACTCCTTGGGAATCAAGATAGAATGCAAGATACTCTGGCAACTTTGATTATAGATTAGAGAAGACATTATCATGCACAGAGGCTATGACTTTGCCCCCATGTTAGTGGCTCTGTGTTGCAGATTTTCATCCACATTTTCTTGTTTTGTTCTGCTAACTAGTGGCATGTGATTTCATGGTAGATTCTTGGGACAAGAATGTTTCTACCTACAACACAGAATTTTTACTACATTTTATTTTATCTAAAGAACAGATCTTCTCTTGATTCAAGTATGTGGCCTCTAGAAGGAATATGTCAAGTGAAATATCATATCTGGTGTGCAGTGTAGTTAGTATGATAACCATAGTATTTTATTCCTTGAATGATATCCATGGGTGATGCAATACAGTCATTTAATCAATTAGGAAATCGAGATCCACACCAAATCATATGTGCTTGGTCTGAGGTTATGCTGAAAGTGAGTGCAACAGTGTGGAAAGCCTGAGACAAGTACCTAGGTCTTTTGATTTCTCATTATTTTATCCTCTAAGTTGTTCTCTTGGTTTTTCTTCTAGAAAAACTAAAAATATCTCAGTTTGAGGTTTTGTTTTGATATGATAGTGATGGTTGGTTTGTATGTTATACTGTCATTTTGTTTTAATTCAATTTAATAGAAATACATTGTCATGTCTTTGACTATGATTTGAAGGATCACATTTGGAAAACACAGGGCCCTGTATTAAGATCATATCATTTGCTAGAAAAGAACAAACTCAAGTTAAAAAAGGCAAGATTTTTCCATTAGTCCTTTCACCATCACTGGCACAAAATACCAGCAGCCACAACATAAAGTAAGGGAGGGCTCAGTCTGTATGTGGTACACTGACTCAAAGGCAAAATAGGAAAGTGTGATAGAGAAAAGCTGCCCAATCTGTGGCACCCAGGAAGCGGAGAGAAAAAGGGAGGAGCTGGGGGCAAGAATACACCCTTCCAAGTCATGCCCCTAGTGATCCATGTACAGCCAACCATACCCCACTCCCTATATAAAACATTCAGCTATGCACTCATCGATCGATTAATCCATGAAGAGTATAGGACCTCATGATGCATTCACCTTCCAAAAGCCCAAATTCTGAATGTGTAAGACTTGTAGGCCATTTTATTTTGAAACCGTAACAGATTTATTTTGGCACTTTCAGACATGTCAGTCACCCATAGCTGTTTGACTCTACTGTTTCTAGGCACATGGTGAGGTATAATATAGGATAGGTATAATATAGATAGGATGTAATGGAGAAAAGCAGTTCATCTCACAATGAACAGAAAATGCAGGTAAGAGGTAGGAGTAAAACAGACATTTCCAGGCATACCCTCAGTGACAAACTTCCCCCAACTAGGTCCACCTTCTAAAGTTTACCTCATTTCCCAATTATACCACTAACAGGAGTCTAAGATTTCAACACACAAGCCTTTAGAAAACATTGCAGATACACGCTATAAAAATGAGAAAATGATAAGCTAAAAATGTGTGCTAGGCATATCAGAGATACTTTTCAGGATCCAAGGATAGAACAATATATATATATATATATATATATATATATATATATATATGAAGGAGAATGGTGGATGCTATAAAATGCGTGTGTCTTTGCACCATTGGAGATTTCAGAAGGGAGCAGAGTCATGGCAGGAACAGGTGCAGAGGCTAAATCCCACGAAATACATAGGGCATTGGCTCAGATGATGGAAAAACCATCATCTTGTTCTCCATATCAAGGCGACCTGGTTATATGTGCATATTACTTTGATAATTAAACAGGCAGATAATTAAACTGTGATAATTAAACAGGCAGATTGACATAAAATTTGAGTATAAAAATAAATTAGGAAGCTTTTAATAGGAAAGGAATAGAATAAACACACAGGAAGAAACATACTTGGAAAAATACAGGAAGAAAAATTTGGGGGACTTGACTACATGCTAAATGTAAGGAATCAGGGGAGAATAACATGTTTCTTGTATGTTTCTTGATGCTTCTGATGTAGAAGTCAACTTTATTGTATCTCCATCTATTCTATTCCTTTATCTGCTTTGATTTCTGTTCTGAATTGAAGATGCAACAACTTTAGTTTTGATTTAGAATTTTGAATACAATAGAGTCAAAAGTTAAAACAGGCAATTTTGGAGTAAAACAAACCTGAACTGAGGTCCTCTGTCTATCATTTTACTTACTGTGTTGTCACTTTATTAACTGGCTATTCTATTTTGGAGAAGATATGAGCTTCTTTCAGATTCTGTTTCTAAATCTGTAAAATTGTGTATTTTGGGAGGGAGCTAATAATGCAACCAATGAATTGATTTTGTAAAGTGTTTAGCATGGTGCCTGGAATATAAGTGATCAACAAGTGGCATCTGTAATCATTGTTGCTTCTTATGAAGTGTAACTAAGGGAAACTCACAAAGCAACTGAAGACTTCAACGTAAGCATCCTCACTTTCAAGATCAAGAATATTTCTCTTATCTCCCTTAACAAATAGTATCGTGTTGATGCACACCAGATGCTTCAGAAATATTTATCCAATGCGTGCAGAAATGAATGAATGTCCCTATTCATCGTCAAGCAGATAAAGAGGAATCCAACTTACCGTTACAGTCATGTATTTAAACTGAAAGAAAATTTCACCTGCAACACTCCACGCTCCACTAAATGTTAAATGACAAGGCAGAGTTTCCAGTAATGAGATTGGGGAATGCCATCACTCCACAGGCACTGAAGCCAGGTTCATTGCAATTCAGCAGCATAGCATGGGGACATGGGAGGCTTAATTTAGTGCTATCATTATTGTTTTTATATGAAAAGGGAGTTAGAATTGGAAATAACCACTCACAAGCTTTCCTGGAGTGCCCTTATTCCGGGAATGGGTAAGTGGTTTCTTTGGGCCCTTCCTGACATCTAGGTCCCATGTACCAACTTTCTGTGTTACAGGAACCTGGCAAATGATTATGCTTGTCAGACTGGTAAAGGTGAGGAATATTTCCCAATTCTGTGTATAAAGGTGAAGCTTAGTTCCTATAAAAGTTTGCCTTCTGCTTAGAAAATAAATTTTGAATCTTAAAAGAGAAAGCTTCTAGAGATCCTGTTTTGGCCTCACTTCCACCTTCACATTATTCTAAAGTATTTTCAAGTAAGCATAAAAATATTCTTTACAACACGAGTCATTGTGCATTAATTGTGTAGTACTTCTGTGCATAAGATAATAACATGGGCAGAAATACCTATTAGATTCTGCATCATGAGCATTATCATACTAAAACAATGGCAGCACAATAAAGTATATAAAAAAGCATTAACTGAAAAATGACAATAACTGAGAAATTGTTCAGAATGGTTGAAATGACTAAAATATAGGGACTTATAAGTCATCTGGTTCCTCACCAAATAGACTGAACAACAAGGTCTTTGTTTAATGTCTTGACTGATCATCTGGAAATACAAAATGGCAAATAGCAGTAGATTTCAGTGCCATGGCTAAAACAGACTCTCTGACAGGTTCCAGCTGACACTTCCCAAACTGGGAAGTTCTTGAAGAATTCTAATTCAACTAGAAATAAAATAATCTCAGAAGCACTTGACCTAGGACCATATGTCTACAGTGAAAAGTAATGTCCAACAAAGGCACTGTGCCTACTGTTCCTCTACCTACTGTTCATGCACAGATGAGTGTGCACCTTTTGATGTTCCTTGTGCTGTGATTTCGTATTATTTTGCCAATTCTTTGATTGAAATA